>JAODAL010050280.1:0-27521 GCA_025379985.1 Phyllomedusa bahiana
TATTGGGTTTGGAAGCCAGGGGGAGGTGAAAAAAGGAAAAATTTGTATAAAAAATTCTTGAAAAGCATTGTAGAAAAGGGTAAAGATGTTTAAAGATGCCCTTTGGAAAAGAAAGATTAAAAGTTTAGAGAGATGACAGTTGGGACTTTTTAGCAATTTCCACGGGCAGGCGGGGCTAAATTTCCCCTTACCCGGCTTCGGAGCTCACGCCTACCCCCCGGGCGAGGGGAGGGGGTCACCCGCCGCCCTAGACTTCATTAAAAATTCGGGCTAGAATGACATGCGTTTTGATGAGGGGGAAGAGGGGGCGAATCCATATTCTCTAGAGAACAATGATTACCGTAATGACTGGGGGCTTTTTCACTCATTTTGAGCGCAGTACGCCGCGAAAATTTGCGAAATGCACCCCAAAATTTAACCCGTGTGAACAACCCTTGGGGTGAGCAGCCAAGAAGGGGTGGAATGGGCCAGCTGGGGGCCAAAGCAGACAGTTGGGGATAGAGCCATCACTCTATTCATCTAATTTGGGAGCATGCTGGAGTATAATTATAGTTTAAAGCAACAGAAAGGGCCCCCCTGTCATTAAGGAAACCAATAGACAGAGCGGTAGGCAAAAGAACACCGACTCACAGAAAACCTGAGATTGACAGGGACCAAACAGAAAATAGTTTTAAATTTTAAAAGCTGCTCGCCCCCCCCTTTACATCAAAAATTTTTTTGCACTTTTACTGGAGGTTTGATTCCCCCACATGGCTCGATTACAAAATTAAAATGGGTGAACCGGGGCAAAATTCTTGAGCCTTGCAGTGCTTTTAAGAAAAAAGGGATTTTTTGAGGGTAAGGGGTTCGGGGGAAAACCTCCTCAGCCAAAATTTTTTTTAACAGACTTTCGTTTATAAAAGAACGAACTTAAGTTACGAGGTTTTTTCAAAAAATATTGACAGAATGTTTTTAACTAAAAACTTTGAAATAAATAACTTTTTTCAAGCGGGTGGAAAAAATAAAACTTATAAGTATTTTCCCGATTACAAGGATTTTGAGAAGGCAGGCAGCGTACAAAAAAATTTAAAAGGGGTCCTTTTCAAAAAAGTACCAGCATTTTTTAGACTCGTTACTTGACCATTTATGATAATAAAACAAATTTTGAAGCCCAAAAAGACCATAAATTAATTAAGTATCCGATTCCAGTCTACATAGTTTGAATTAAATGGTTTCCAATGGATGCAAAATTTAAAGATTTTGGGGAGCAACTGCAAATTTTAAGACAGCACCGGGCCAGGTGTTTTTCGACTTGAGGTCAAAGCTTGAGAATCGGGGAAAAGGGGCCGTTTGGGAGAATCAAGGGGGAGGGGCCAAACTAAAAAGGAAATTTGGAGAACCTGGAACCGAAAACCCCAGCACCCGAAAAATATAGAAAATGGTTTTTTACTCACAATTTTTTTCCCTCAATGAAATTTTTTTGAACTTTAAACTCGGGTTTTAAAAAAAAATAAAAAAAACTAGTGTTAGCGATTTTTAACGAAAAAGTTAAATGGGCAAGGTTTTAGGTGATTGAAATTTTCAGATAAACAAAAAATTTTAAGGGTTTAAAAAATCTGTGCAAAACAAAAAAAATTTCGCGAAATTTTGGGCGCTTCCTGTCTTTGGGGGGCGCCAGAAAATCAGATACAGAAAAAGCAGGGGAATTGTGGCAATTCATAAACGGGGATGTGTAGGGTTGCAAAGGGCGGGAAAAAATCACATGACCTCGTTTTAAAAAGAACAGCCCTTCCTTTTCACCCTTATTGCCCCCACCGCCTCATGGGGAAAGGGAAAAAAAAAAAAACGGGCGCTCTCCCCTGGGGAAAAAACAGCCAGCGAAATTAGCCCCTATTTCTGCACAGGAAACCTCAATTTTAAAAGCTGGATCCCCCAAATTTTTATTTAAGATTAGAGTTTTTGAAGATTTTATTTAGTTAGGCTAGAGAATTTTAAAGCAGCACTAACCGCTGTAAAGTCACGGGGGGACGGGGGGGGGCCCGGGGGGGGTGAACACAACAAGCTCTATCAATAAAGAACACGGAAAAAGTTCACCCAAAACTTAGTGAAGACATTGCACTGCAAAAATCTTTATTATTAACAGTTTGCAAATTCAAATATTACCTGGAAAATTGGGCACCCCTGAACTTATTTTGGGAAATTTACACACCCTTTTCCTATTAACTGCATTTTCTCTTTTTTTGGGTTTGCAAAACTCCCCCTTTAAAATTATCAAAATACATTTCATTTTTCATTTTCAATTTTCCCCAAACCCCCCCAAAAACCGGGGGTTGATAAATCCACCTTGAAAGTTAAATTTAAACAACCCCAGCAATCTTGTAGTCAGTACAGGTTTTTTTGTTCCCCAAAATACCTTTTAAATCAAAAACAAAAAACATAACAGAAAAGTTTTTTTTTTATTTTTGCGACCCAGCTTGTTCATTGACGCGCTTTCCCACGAAAACTTAAAACAGCAATTCTATAGTCCCCCACAGGTAATTGAAAGGGCAAAAAATACCGTTTATTATACGAAAACAAAACAGATACGTTTTTTTTTGCACTTTTCCCCCCCAAAATTTTTTTTGGGGAAAGACCCTTGCAGGTTAAAATTTTAAATCCAGCAATTTTGTTTTAAATAAGGGTTTTGGAAAATAGCTGTTTTTTGCCGTCTTTTTAAAGCCCTTTCCCAAAAAACTATTCCATCCCTTTCTAAAAATTTTTTTTTTTTCTAAACATGGAGCGAAATGCATTTGGTAAGCGAGCAAAAGGGGGGTAGCACTTTGAGGTAGGGGAACGAGAAAAGGGTTTGCCCCTTTCCCAGTGCGGCACAACACGCTTTCCAGGGGATCATCATTCAACCGTCGGGCCTGCATCGGGGGCCCAGTCCCCCCCGGGAAAAACTAATTTCCGAAAAACGTGCCAATCGTCCTTCAGTGGTTAATCAACCTGAAACTACATTTTTTACCTCCTCGCCTCCCAAATAAACCCCAAAAAGTCGTAAACACCCATCATAAAGCTTTCCGTCCAACTTTAACACCCCAAATGTCAACCCCATGAAACCCACCACTGGGATAATCCATTGCTGAAGACCTTTTTTGATGAAAAAAAGCGGTTGGGGTCAAAGGCTTTTTTTAAAAGATCAAGAGGATGATTTAGTCTGCTCTGCCCGCCCAGTTACGATCCCCCAAATCAGAAAGGGGGTGAAGGAACCGGGTCAATCGGAAAAAATTTCCCGGGGGGTTTCGGCAACGCCTTGCAGTGCCCCTTGCTTGTACCCGAGCTTCGGGATGCAAAAAAGCCCCGGACGCCAACCCACCTGTGTTGATGATGTTTATGTTTGATGACATTGCGACCCACCCTTTGGTTTTTTTCCGTAAATTTCCCTTGCGAGCGCTTTAAATGGTGGACGGGGAGGAAGACAAAGGGGTATTTAAATAGGGGCCCCGCCAAAAAAAGGGAGAGGCGGTCCCAAAGTCCGCTGATTTTATTCCGCCAGCCACGGTCACGCAAACCCCGCTCCCTTTTAAATCGCCGTAAAAAAGGCCGGGACCCCTAAAACCCTTTGGCCCCTTCTTTGAGAAAACCTCTAAATTCCCCCCTGCGATGCCCCAACCCGCCTTTGCCGAAAACCCCAAAATTTAGAGGCAAATAACCTTAAGTGGTTAACCCCCAAACCAACTGTCTAGTCACATGCAGTAAATGCATGATTTTGAAAGGGAGGGGAACACTTTCCAAAAAAAGGGCCAAACCGACGCCGGGCCCCCAACCCCGTCCCCCAACCCCCCTGTCTCCGCCCCCCTCCCCTCCGCCACCACCAAGCTTCCCTTTAAACTCCCCCCATGTCCCCCTCAGAGTCATATCGGGGAAATCACCACCGCTTCACCTCCACCGCGCCCGAGTACCACCAGCACCACCAAACCCCCAACCTACCCCTTCCCTTCCGCCATTTTTAAACGACCTGAAAGCCGTACAGCGGCCAGTCAAACCCCCACCCTTTCTGTTTTTCCCAAATTTTTTGGAGCAAAAAACCCCCCCATTTAACCCCAAACCATCCCAAAAACCCAAAAAAGCCTAATGTCGGCTTCCCGGGCCTTTTTCCCTTTGGGAAAATTTTGGGCCTTTTCCGCGGGTTGGACAGAGAGGGGTTTTTTCCCGCCACGTCAGGGCCCTCCCCCCCCCCAAAAACCCAAAAGCCGAGCAGGCATTTCTTTCCCAAAAACCGCCCCTTTGCCCTGGCCGCCAATTTCAACAAAATTTCAAGCGCTTTGTCTCCTCTGGCCCGGAAAAGTCCACCCAAAAACCACCGACACATGGACTATAACCCCCGGCCAAAGGGCCCGCAAAACCTGGGGACAGCCCCACGGGCGGGTTTGGATTCTCTGGGGGACGGTGGCTCTCAGGCTCGGCCCCACGCCCCTTCAAAAAACCGCAGGGAGGGTTGGGCAGGGCCCCCTTCCCCCAAAGGTCCATTTGGTGGCAAAAAACATGCCCAAGACACCGGGCCGTTTTAAATTTAAATTTCTCCGGGAGACCGCCAAACACACGGGCGGACCCTGGGGCCGGGCTCCCCGAAACGAGCCCGAGCGCTGGCTGGGTACAAAAACCCTTTGTCCCCACAAGGTGGGTGCGAAAAAACGGGGGCAAAAACCTGCTTGCCGCCCAAAAGGGATGGGAAAGCGGGGAGCACACCCCCTTGCCGGCCCCTGTCTTTAAACCCTTTGTCGCCAAAATTTTTTAAAGAGCTCCCCTTTCGGGCCTCCCCGGGCTAAGAAGGCTCGGGTCAGTTTTCGAAAACTTCCCCCGTTTGCACCCTGCTTCGCCCGCCGGCTGCGTTGCGCGTCAGCTCGGCCTTCCCGTCAACCTTTCCCTTTGTTGACTTGGCAAAAACCGCGGAATTTACCCCCCTTCACAGCCCCAAAAGCGATTGTGGGAGCAGCGCAATGCCATTACGGGAGTACGAAGTGACACATGGGCCGAACCCAAACAGCGGTGCGGACCCCCGGGGTTTTTGGGGCCAAACCAGAGTGGGTGCAGGGAAAGAGCCTGCACCATCCTTGCCAGTTTTTAAGAACCACCAAAAAGGGCAGGCGGACGATGCCCTTGTCAGCAGAGCATTGGGGGTGATCTTAGTCTGGAAAAAATCCCTTGGACACCCCTGAAAATCAGGTTTCCCCCCCCGACGGAGGAGGAACGGACACAGAAAGGCAGACACGGACCTTTTCCCCCTTCCCCTCAAATCCACAAGGCCCCACCCCTTTTTTTTCCCAAATTTTAAACGGGCTTTCCCTTAGGGCATTTGGTTTTTAGGGGGCCCGAGCTAGGGGCAAGGGCCCCAACCCCAGCTCTCAGGGGGCATCATCTGAGGCAAGTCAGGGCTGATTGAAACTGTGTCGGAGGGAAGCGGAGGTGGGGGTTTTTCCTAGACACCACCCCTTTCCTTGGGAAAAAGGTTTGGGCCCCCCCTCACATGAGTGCCCTTTGGGTGCTCCCCTTTCCTCCAAAAAAATCCTCGCATTAAGGGCCCTTCCCAAAAAAAAAAACGTTTCTGGGGGCCACCCTCCTGGGCCCCGGTACAAAACAAAACTCAGCACTTTTTGTTCCACCCACCCAAATAAGAGTAAAAAACGGAAAAAAAAAGACCGCTAAAAGATCAACTGGAGAATCTGTTTTTCTCTTCTTCCACGTTCCTCAAAAGTCACGGGGAACAACACACACTTTACAGCAGTAGAGTGCCCCAAACAGGGCCCTAGCGCAGCAGCAGCACAGGCAAGGGGTCAGAAGCCTAATGGGTGAAACCCCTGGCAATCTTTTAATTTTTCCACCTCACCAACCTTTTCAAGCAGGGCACACAAACCAACCCCACAGAGACCACTTTAAAATCATGGTGCACTACTATCCTTTGTCCCCAAAACCGGAAATTTTTTGGGTTTGTTCCGGGCCCAATAACTTCTGGGGATCCAAAATGGACGAATGGCCCGAGCCGCCGCCACGCCAAAAGAGTGTTGTCCTTCCCAGCAGCCACGTCATATCTGAGCGGACCTTCAGCCCCAGCTTTGGGGGAGGGCATTACAACAAAAAGCAACCGACTTTCCACAGATAATGTTGAACCCTTTTAACTTTTTACAAGATGGGAAACAGGCATTTGGTTTTCTGAGAATTTGGGCCCCCCAAATTTCCGAGGGCACCGATTAAATTTTTTTTGGGCTACTTCACATTCCTCTCCAAACAGAAATTGCCTTTTAAAAACTTAAATTTTTAAAATGATCATTTCTTACTGCAATTTTTTTTTCTCAAATTTCCCCCCCTTTATTTTGCTGGTTTTGCTTTGAGGAGACTAAAAACCACCCCGGGTTTATGACAAAACCAAATTCCATTTACCCCCCACTTTATCTTTTAATTTTTTTCACATTGTCAATGGTTTTGGGGGCAAGTTGCCTCAAATTTTTAACAGTGGCCCGAAATAATATTTAAAAAATTTTTTGGGGGAAAGTGCCCGTGAGATACAGCAAAAAATCCCGGTTTTTTTGAACAGGAAAAGTTTGGGTTCTAAGGGGGCATTTCTCCTTCACAATTTTAACATTTTCTGAGAAGCCCTATTTATAATTTTTTGGGGGGGCATGTTTTCTTGAGATAAAGCTATAATCATGGTCTTTTGGGAAAAGAAAAGTGGCTTTTAATGGCATTTTTTCCCTCACAATTTTTTAAAAGGGCTGAGAAGCATATTTTTAAAATTTTTTTGGGGCATTTGCTGTGAATACCCGCAATAAAAACCCTGGTCCCCTTTTTGGGAAAAGAAAAGTGGGTTCTAAGTGGCATTTCTCCCTTTACAATTTTTAACGTGGCTGAGAAGTCATTTTTATAATTTTTTGGGTCCCCTGCTTTGGGAAAGCCAAAACTACAGCCTTTTTTAAAAAAGTGTTTCTAAAAAGACTTTGTTCTTTTACAATTGTCAAAATGGCTCCCCGGGGCATTTTTTGAATTTTTGGGGGGATTTTTTTGTGACATTTCAGCTAAACTACAGGTCCTATTTTAAAAAAAAGTTTTTTTCTAAAGACCCTTTTGTTTCTTTTACAATTGTTTCCCAAAATGGCTCAAAGGGGCCCCTGCTTTGAATTTTTGGGGGGCATTTTGCTGTGACATGCCGCTTTTAAAAAACAGGTCCTATTCTAAAAAAATTTTGTTTCTAACAGGCCCCTTTGTTCATCACAATGGTCCCAAAAGTGGCTCAAAGGGGATTTGGGGCTGTCAGAAAAAAGGGAAAAGGTAAGGACACGTTAATGGGCACATATTCCAAAAAGACTTTTTTTTGGGAATATCCCTTTAAAAAGCTATCAATCCCTTTTTTTGAACTACCCAATTTTAAAACTTTTTTTTTTTTTTAAAAAAAAAAACAAAGACATGTGGGGTTCCATCCGATTTTAAAATGTGTTTTTTAAATTAAAATACAAAAAAAAATTGCTGTACAAAAAAGCCCGGGAAAAAAAATTTCCCCTGAATTGTACAAAAGGGGGGTAAATGGGAAAATTGACCAATTAGGTTTTTCAGAAAGGGCATGGGGTAAAAGGAGCACGGACAAAAAACAAATACAGAGACCCTTTTCCCCCGCCGTTAAATAAAATGAAAAAGAATGGGCCCAAAAATAAAGGGCAAAATGGTTTTAAAAAGGACGTTTAAACCCCTAGTATTTCCAAGTTTAAGCTCAATTGGGGCCCCCCACTCATACGGAGGGGCAAGCGCTACCCCGGTTTTTTGACTGTTTACTGAAGGGGAAAGGGTGGGGTTCTCACACTTCCCCTTTCCGCACTCTGCTTTATCAGACATTTTTTTTGGTTTTTTGCTTTATCAGGGCATTTTAAAACCCGCGTGAAAAAAGGGTGACGGAAATCCACCTTGGGCTCTACCCACCCCCCGTAAACACCGGCCCCCGGGGCAGGGTGTGGCCCCGGGGCCGGGGATAGCAATGTTTCCCGTTTAAACAAAAATTTGGGGGTTGAAAGACTTCCCTTTTTTCCGGGACTTTTTAAATCTGGGGTTTTTGCCAAAGGGTTTTGGGGCTCATGCTGGGGCCCCAGGGCAGGTATAGTCAAAAATCCATTTAAACTAAAATGGGGTTGAAAGACTCCTTTTTTTCCGGAAAATTTTTTAAAAGTTGGGGGGTCATGCAGGTTTGGGGCTCAAAGCTGTTCCCAGACAGGAATAAATTTAAAAAGTTTCCCGGAAACTAAAATGGTGGGTTTTAAACTCCTTTTTCTCCGGCACTTTTTAAATCTTGGGGGGTTTTAAAAGGGAGGTTTGGGGGTCATGCTGTGGCCCAGGAAGGGGGGGATTTGGGGCAATGTTTCCCGTGAAACTAAAAAGGGTTTTTTAAAACCCCCTTTTTTCCGGCACTTTTTAAAAGTGGGGGGCAAGGGAGGTTTGGGGCTATGCTGTTGGGCCCCGGGCAGGGATAGTCAATGTCCCGTGAAAAAAAAAAATTTGGGGGTTGAAAAACTCCTTTTTTCCCCCACTTTTTAAATTGGGGGTTATGCCGGTTTTGGGGCTCAAGCTGTTGGGCCCCGGGCCCGGTAAAGTCCCAAAGTCCAGGGGAAACAAAAAAGGTGGTTGAAAACCCCCTTTTTTTTTCCCCACTTTTTTTAAAAGTTTGGGGGGGTGCAGGGTTTTGGGGGTCATGCTTGGCCCGGAAAAGGTATATTTAATGTCCATTGGGAAACCAAAATGGTGGGTTTAAAGACTCCTTTTTTTTTGGGGACTTTTTTTTAAAACTGGGGTTTTTGCAGGTTTGGGGGGTCATGCGTGGGGCCCCGGACAGGAAAAGTCAATGTTCCCCTTGAAACTAAAATGGGGGTTGAAAGACTCCTTTTTTCCCCACTTTTTAAAGTTTGGGGGCATGCAGGTTTTTGGGGCTCATGCTTTTGGCCCAGGGAAGGTAAAGCAATGTCCAGTGAAACAAAATTGGGGGTTTAAAGACTCCTTTTTTTCCCCACTTTTTAATGTGGGGTCATGGGAGGGTTTGGGCTCAAAGCTGCTTTTCCCGGGCAGGGGAAAATTTAATGTTTCCCTTTCAACTAAAATGGGGGGTTGAAATACTCCTTTTTCCGGGACTTTTTAGTCTGTGGGGCAACAGGTTTAAGGGGCATGCTGCGGTCCCAGGACAAAGGGGTTTGTCAATGTCCAGGGTTTAACTAAAAAAGGGGGTTCCCAAAAACAAATTTCTTCCGGGACTTTTTAATCTGTGGGTTCCCTGCAGGTTTTTTAAAGGGGCCTTTCTGGGGTTTTCCCGACACGGGATATTCAATGTCCCCTTCAAGTAAAATATGGTTTAAAAAAAATATTTCCTTCCCGCCTTTTTTAAATTTTTTGGGTAGTCAGGTTTTAAAGGGGCAAGCGGGGGTACAAGACAGGGATAGTGAATTTTGGGGGGACTTTTTTTTTGTTTTTTTTTATAGCCCCAAGTTTTTTGTGCCCAAAAATTAGCAAGGGATCCATTTGACTGTTGTGGCTGTTTTAAATTCCCCGCTCTCCAGCCCGTTTGGGTGTAAGAATAAAAGGGGTTTTTTGCCCTCCATAGACTTAAAGGCATCGGGGATGATCGACAAACGACTACGGGAAAAACCCTTTTCGATGGTGGCCGACTAACGGGCTATCGATCATGTCGATAGCCAACGTATATCTAAAACAAAAATCAAAAGGGAAAACTAAAAAACTAAGTAAAAACCCCAAAAGGGAAATTTGGAATATAGGAAATGCATTACAGCTAAGGGAAAAATAAAAACCGGGCTCTTAAATTTTTTCAGTAAAATTTTATTTAAAGATTGTAAATTAAGCTCACCACCCAAACCCCCCTCAAGGGGTTTTCCCCGAGAGGGGAGTCCCTACCCAAAAACATGTTAAACCCTTTCAAAGGGGTCCATTCGACGCCACTTCCCCAGGAGTGATAGGGAAAACCTGCAAAATTTAATTAACCGCACTGATTTAAAAGAAAGGAGGCTGATTTCAGCAACCAAAGAAATTTCCATCTCCCAAATAAAACAACAAAATGAAAAAAGGGTGTGCACCCTCAAAAATATTTTGAAAACCCAAGCATAGGGCACACTGAAAAGGCCATTACCCTATATCTAAAACAAAAACAGTGGCAACTAAAGACTAAGTAAAACCCCAAGGGAATAGGAATATAGGAAATGCAATTTCAGCTAAGGAAAATATGAAAAACCGGGGCTCTTTGTTTTTTCAGAATTTTTACAAAAAAAATTGTATTAAGGCTCACCCCCCAACACGTCAAAGGGGGTTCCCCGAGCAGGATCCCCACACTAAAACAAGGGGACCTTGCCCAGGAGTCCCTTTTTAAATGCCACTTCCCCCCGGAGTGAAGGAACCCGCAATTGAATTAACCTGCACTGATTTAAAAGAGGTGGCTGAGTGCAGCAAGCCAATGAGATTGCCATCTCCCAAATAGACTACAAAATGTAAAAGGCTGTGCACATCTAAAATATACTTTGAAAACGTAAGCATAGGTGCACACTGAAAAGGCAATGACATATATCTAATACATAAATCAGTGGCACACTAAAGACTAAGTAAAACCTCAAGGTATATATGAATATAGGAAATGCATTACAGCTAAGGAAAATATGAAAAACCCGGGACTCTTAGTTTACAGTATTGATCAAAGATTGTATTAAGCTCACCTCCCAACACGTCAAGGGGTTCCCAGAGCAGGTGAGTCCCTACACTAAAACATGTTACCTTGCTTTTTCATATTTTCCTTAGCTGTAATGCATTTCCTATATTCCTATATACCTTGAGGTTTTACTTAGTCTTTAGTGTGCCACTGATTTATGTATTAGATATATGTCATTGCCTTTTCAGTGTGCACCTATGCTTACGTTTTCAAAGTATATTTTAGATGTGCACAGCCTTTTACATTTTGTAGCCAACGTAATCGCTCAACACTAATCAAAACCAACAAAAGAAGCAGATTGACAGATGAAGTTAATAGCGCTTGCTTTGGCTTGAAGTGTACAAAATGACAACCTTCACTTGAAGATTTAGCCAATGAAATTCAGCAACAAAAAAGTCACTAATAGGGCACATTCACACAGCACAGTTAAACTGCCTTTATTATGAGCAAGCTTCTTTCAGTTGTCTAAATTGTTCAGAAAGTTGTTTCAAGTAAGTAATCAATGACTGTGTTTGAAGTCTTGTGGATAACACACACACTAATTGATTCCTCACTTTCCAAACCGTTTAGAGAAGTGAAAGAAGCTTGATGGTAATAAAGGTAGATAATTGGAGCGCAGTTAAAACTGCACCAAAACTGTGCTGTGTGAAAGCACCCATAGACAGGTTAGTTAAAGAATTCCCCCTCACTTATCTTAGCTCATAGAACCCCACGCAAGTTAAATAATATCAAGACCAACAAAAGAAACCGACTGACGGATGAACAAAGAAGTCACTAAGCAGGTAAGTTAAATAATTAGTTTTTAGTTTATTAAATACAGTTATATATTACAATTATACCTTTTTATATATAAATAATTATGTTTTTTTTCTCGAAGTGACACACCACCCGAGTTATGCTCATTTTTTTGGTGAATTTTTACACACCAAGCTCAAAAGGTTGCCCATCACTGCTTTAGAATATAGTCATGCAATCTGTCTGACAATGAAAATTGTGTTTTAATATTCTGACTGCCGCTATCACAAGTGCTCAGAAAGCTAGGCCTACTTCGTAAAAATCTAGGAAAGCAGAAAAGCTCAATGCCGAGAGCTGTGAGGGATTAATGAGATGGCCTGTCCTCTTAAGAATATTACATAATGGAAGCCAGAACATTAAACAATATATTTCTCCTTCGTTCAGATTGCATGTCCATAATATACTGTGTATTTGCCATGTGTATCTTAGTACTGGCATCATTTTGCTTCTCCCCTTCTTTTCAATACAGAAAAACCAGAGCATACATTGCAAGAACTTTAATATATTAGGCAGAATAAAACGTCTTCCTGAAGGTGTCAGCAGGTGCATGATGTACGTCAAAATACCAGTAAAAAAGCTCCCTATAGAGAGGAAAGGAAATAATTTGGATTTGCCAAAAATTCTTTCTGTTTGTTTTCTTTGTATGTTTGCAATAAAGTGGAATTCTTGAAGAAAGTCTTGATGTCTTGCTCCATTCTGGATCAAGATTGCCAAAGATTTATTTTAAATACTATCTGTCTGAAAGATTTATGGAGATTATAAATGTTGGCTATTTACTTATTATTATTTTTTGACAGCAGACACTGTACAAATGTTTACAAGTACTTTGAAGGTTTCTGGAATAGTGTTAGGTATTTAACTGCCAATATGTAACCCGCCTGATGTTGGAATAGTTTAAGACTAGACTATTTAATTTGAAATGTTTCAATCTATGGAAGTAGTTTTACAAGAGTTTGTTTTCGTGCAATATCTTGTCAAAATCTCTATTACTAATTCCTCAGTGGCTAGCAGTATTTATTGCAGCAGGAAATCCATTGATGTTAAATTATAAAGATCCTAAAATTGCACAGAAAAAAACTGTGTTACCAAAAGCAGATTCCTGCTGTCAATATTCAAGGAATTTGATGCAATAGTTGGAAATATAATGAAAGCAATCCTGGACATTATTTGTATCCACTTTTTCCTTCCTGTTATTTTTTTTTACATCCCTCTATGATGTTATTTTATGAAAATATTAATAAAAATAAAGGAAGCCATAAAGCAGCCAGGTGATTACCTTGGTCAACAGCAATGTCTTTTGGCGATTTATATAAGACAAATCTTAAAATGAAAAGTATATATGTAACACCCCTTTGTGCCAACCTCCTTGGGCAGGGTGTGTTGTCGCTCTCACCTCTCTATGACACAGTGCCTCCACCCGAATCTTCGTATCAGCTCTCCAGTTATGCAGGAAAGGTGGTTCCTCTTCTGCCAGGGGTCGACTCGGGAAACCCCTGTCTTAGCTCAGTACACACTCCCAGAGTTGGGGATAAAACTCTTAGCAGATTTATTTCAACGGATTAATAGGTGATATGTGGCTTGGAGAATTGCAAACATGAAAATAGAGTGAAACACATAACATATCAAACATCAATAACTAAGTACAAAATACTCCCCCTACTGGTAGAGTTACAGTTCTGTCTTTTTTTTACGTGGTGGCCTACGTAGGTAATCCCACAGTAATATACAGTCAGTTACCCTCTCCTAACTGATCAATCACTGTGAGAGTGCAATCAAAATGGCTGCCGCAATGCAGCGTCAGTTAAACCGTTGGGGCCCAGTTGCTGCGGTCGTTGGAGCTCTTTTGGTAACGTTGGTGCACTTTGAGATCTCAGCCTTAGCAACCACAGAACAGTCCACACTACAAGTGTACAACTCCTGATCAGCAAAGTCCTCCTAGCGTCTACTCACTCTTCATGTCTGCACTGCAATGGACTCCATCCTGCTGCTGTCACATTCAGGTGCTGGGTGCCCTGGCAGGGGAGGCAGGATTCTCCTGGGTGGGAAGCTGGGGCTCTGCAGCTGACAGGTGGCCCACAGACTAGCCAGTCTCTTCTCAGGACACACTGGGGAAATCTCAGTCTCTCTCTCAGAGCTCTCTCTCCTCTGTAGTCTTCTCACTTCTGCCTCTTCCCAGCTCCTGTCCCCCTTCCTCCTCTCTCCCCCCTCTTCCTGTGATGTCACCAAACCAGGGCTGCTGGGTAGTGAAGCCCAATGCATCTCTGGGAAAGAAGAGCGAGTGCCTCTTTCGATAGCATCAACAGTACACATTGCTCCTCTTTGGGGGGTTACATATACATAGCTCAATTCTATGACATATAAAGAAACAAGGAGGTTAATTATGGCAGAGGCGTGCACATGATTTTTTAGCACCACTGGAGCGATAGATATCAGGCAAGTCTAGAAACCACACTACAGGGTCAAGGTAGTCTCATCAGGTGGGGCCCTAACTGTAATAACCCTCTGTGGGGCAAAGGCCAATATATATTCAGAGCTGGGCTCCATTCACACTGGTTATAAGGACCTCATTCAGCCAGGTGGGAGGAAGTACATACAGTACTACTATGAAAAAATATAGCTAGCTTACCACTTTCAAACCCTCAGATGCACGACTCGTGAAATGTGGTCACCAATGAAAAATATGGAAAAGCATCCAGCAAACTTGGAGAAAGAATATAATTAAAAAATCGGTGCTTTATATTGATAGCTCTGTGTTAAATTATTTTGAGGGCGCACCTATTATACTGTTATACAAGCTGTACACTGACTACTTTACATTGTGTCAAAGTGTCATATCTTCAGTGTTGTCCCATGAAAAGATGTAATACAATTAGAGATGGGCGAATTTCTCAAAAATTCGATTCGCCGAGTTCGGCAAATTTTTCAGCAAAATTCATTTCGACCCGAGAAATTTATTTGCGGCGAATTGCGTTAAAAAACAGCTATTTACTGGCTGTAGAGAGCCTGTAGAGTGCTGTAGAACATTGTGACATGCTCAAATATGCATATGGAGCGTGGTTTGGTCTTCATACAATGCTGTGTTTTAGTATGACACACAGATGACAGGTACTAGAATCGCTTCACACTTCACTTCTCTGGGCAGTTACAGGTGGCAAAACTGACCAAATAACTGAAGTGGGAACGCAGCCTGACAAGGTAATGTCAGCAACAGCTGGATAGAACCGAGCTGAGGGCTAAGATCCTGCTATAATAATCTTTATTTATATAGCACTAACATATTCCGCAGCACTTTACAATATAGAGGGTATAAGCAGAGACAAACCAGACATTACATTATAAAAAAGCTACTTACAAATCGGACACGAGATGTGAGGGTCCTGCTCGCAAGAGCTTACAATCTATTAGGGTATATGTGTGAAACAAAGGGTGAGAAGTGCTTGGTTTACAATGGTCCAACCATGTTACATAAATATGGGGTAGTATACATAAAAAAGTGGATGAACCTGCCATCCCAACAATATATGTATATACAGTGCCTGTGGGTGGCAAAGTACAGGAAGTTACGAACGTGTGACAAAATTTGGGGGTGTTAACAATTAGGGATCTTGGTAGGCTTGTCTAAGAAGATGAATTTTCAGAGTGCACTTAAAACTGAGGGTTGTGAGTGTGCCTGATCACATGGAGTAACAAAGAACGCAAATGTAGATTCCTGGAGCAGGCACAAGTCGCAGCACAGTAAGGAGATGTCACAGCAGGGGTCACCCCACGAGGCTGCAGCTTCCGGTGTCATGTAGCGGCCGTGTGTTGACCACACACTAGGTCATCCATTTTCTCCCAGATGACAACTGACAACTCCGGCAAAGAGTCGGTGCATCCATAAGACACAACCGGGAGTTGACATGGCCCGAGAGCAGGTCAGGGGCCCTCACCTGCCGTCAACCCACCTCTGTCCCATGCGATGCCCACCGCCAGAGCACTCCGATGTGCTGTGGCCTCGGCGCCAATAAACCGTGTGTAAAAATTATTTGTGGACTGGGGGGGGGGGGTATACATCCGCTGCTTCCTGCAGAAGCGGGCACGTACTGATGAGGAGAGTGGCATGGGGGGTCGCCTATCTTCGACTACCCAACGTCCCAACCCTGGAAGCAAGAGCTTCATCATCATCACCATCATCATCGGAAGAAGAGAGCGGAAGTTTGTGCGTCAGGCAGTGGCGTAGCTGGCAAGTCGGTAGTGTGGCTTGGAGTCAGCAGGGTGGCAGCAGTGCGAGGTCGGGAGCCAAACAGCCACTATTTAGACCACCCACTTTGCAGATCCCAGAAAGTAGCGGTGCAGGAGCTCATCGAGGCGGCGGCTGTAACAGTCAGTGTGGAGCATTGGTGGTAAAATCACCTACTCGGCGGTGTGGCAGTTTTTTGACAAGACACCAAAGGAAGCGAACATGGCTTTAAGTAGAATCTGTGGGCAGAAAGTAAAGCGTGACCAGGGACATAACGTTGGCACCACAACCCTGCATTAACATGCAGCTTCACCATACAGTGGCCTGGGAGAAACATGTCTCAGATGTGGTGGTCCATCCTGTCACAGCAACAGCAGCAGCACCCAGTGGCATGCCTCCCCCTTAAGGCAGTCAAGGCTCCACCACCTCTGCCGAAGACAACTGCCTGTCTTTCACATCATCTAGTGGTCCAGATACTCCTGCTCCTTGACACTCATGGTGCCAGCAGTCGTTCTTCGAGACGATTGCCAAGAGACAGCAGTATGCATGTAGCCATCCCTAAGTGCAGAAGCTGACCGTGCTCCTGTCCAAGTTGATGGTACTGTTGTCCCTCCCTTTTCAAGTGGTGGACTCTGCACCGTTCAGAGAACTTGACAGGAAACTTTCCATGCACTTTAGCCATTTATACACCGCCAAGCACACCCTCCTTGAGCTACACAGAACAGAGAAACTATGAGCAGAGAAAATCAGAGAGAAATCTATGAACAGGGCAAAACAGGGAGAAATCTATGAACAGGGCAAAACAGGGAGAAATCGATGAACAGGGCAAAACAGGGAGAAATCGATGAACAGGGCAAAACAGGGAGAAATCTTTGAACAGAGAAAGGCCATTAATGATTTCTTGATGATCGAAGGGGACAGGGATCCATTTTGTAATTTTTATGTCAGCCAGTAGTTGCTCTTGTGGGACACCTGCCGTTTGCACAGACCCTTTGAGGAGGCCATGTTATTTCTCAGTCACCAGGACTACGGGATGAATTACGTCATTCCACTGCGTCATGTCTTGGAACAGATGCTGCAAAATCTGTCTGGTCAGGGGACTGAAGATTTCACGACTACATCTCACGGCCACATGAGTCCAGTGGGGACTGAACTGGAGGAGGAGGAGGAAGACATTGGAGCACAAGCAGTGTCTGGCGAAATGAGTGTTTTTTTTATTCAGGTGACAGGAGAGGAGCAGGAGCAGCCGGAGGATTAGGAAGACGAGGCAGATGACCCAGACACACCGTGGCAGTATACAGTGGAGATGGAGGCAGGGAGTCCCTCAGAGTCACTTGCGCAGATGGCCTGCTGCATGCTGATTTTGCCTGGCTAGTGACAGCTGAATTTTCCCATCCGGCATAGGGATGACTTCTAGCTCTCCACCCTCTTGAACCCTCGTTACCGGTCCCAAATGTTGGCATTTTTTCACCTGCCAAGACGGAGGAAAAACTCAAGTACTATAGAGACATCCTATGTAGTCAGTTGGCCGCTGCCTATCTGCACCATCGTCCATGCTCTAGCAGGTCTGACCGGGTGGTTCATCAGTGCTCACGTACCACTGCCACGGCTGCTGTGGGGGAATGGGGGGTTAGGAGCAGTACCAGCCCCATCAGCAGCAACCTGAGTCTGGAGTTGTTGATGAGCAGCTTTCTTCACCCCCTAGTGATTTAGGTACCCACCAGCAGAACCGTGAGCAGACAGTGAACCCTGGATTCTTTTGGCTACCTGCCTCAACTACTATTATATGATGCTGCCACCCTCATGATGCCACACATCTGCTGCCAGCTGCTCCCTCAACCACCCACCATCTTTACCAGGAACTGGTACTGACACACACCTCCTCACTCTTCACTCGGCTATTATATAGCCTTCTGATGCTGCTGCCACCTCACCACTCAGGTCTCCTTATGCTGCTGCTGTCATCTCCAGGCTATGTCACCATGTCACTCTCTGGCTTGATGTTGCTGTTACTGCCACCTCCTCATTATGGGCAACATGTATGATCGGGAGTTGCACCTGTTTTCTGGCGAAAACTGCGTCTCACTGATCCGAATCCCCTGTCGGATGCAGGGATGCGATGTTAGGCGCAACCTTCGCCACTTTCGGCTGTGCCTAACATGAACAGCCATGCAATGAGCACAGTGTGGGCGTTCTGGGGCGGGACGCACCACATTCGAATAGTCCGATGCATGCATGATCGCGGTTCGGCAAAGTGTGGTGCATTGCAGCGCTCGACAGCTCCGACAGGCAGACCTAGTTGAATGTGGTCTAAATGAGCCGGAGGAGGCGAAGTGAAGCTAGAACGTAATGGAATGGGGCAAAATGTGCTCTAGGTCGACTGTTACAACAGTACAAGAATAAAAATGAGTTGTCTATAAAATTATTTCATTAATAAAGATAAATATGAAAGTTGTCTAAAAACTATTAAATGTATTTTAAAAGTGGATCATTTTAAATGAAAGGAAAAATATATAAGATCGCAAAAGAAATACATCTCAGCTCCGTGGAGTATGAATCAAAAAAATCGTTTTTATTAGGTGTAAAACATTATCTGAAAAAGAGCTCAAACCTTCTAAAAACATACATAAATAAAATCACTAACAACGCGTTTGTCGCCGTCACCGGCGCAACATCAGGAATTGGGATATAGAAAATTGCCGGGAAATACAGTAATTCAAATTCTGTAAGCTCTTCTCATTGGTCGGCAGAAACCAGCCAATCAGAATAGGAGCGACAGTGACCCATTATAAGCTATGGAGTAGTATTGACCAATCAAATGAAAAGGCGGGACAGTTCAAAATACAGTAAAAAAGGCAGAAAAGAGCCGATTGGTTGAGACCAGGCGGCAGATATGAATCCACCAATCATATGTAATGCGTCTATTTTGAGTGTAGCAAGAAGGGCGCGATAGACGGGCGCCCTAAAAGTTATTACTCTCTATGGGAAATATTCTAGTACTGTGATTGGTTGGGGGCGAAGAGGGGCTCGTCCTGCTTAGCCAATCAGCGGTTGAGCTACTTATCTCATAGAGTTCTATGGGGAAAAGAAATGCAGAGCAAGCTCTGTTTGTGATTGGCTCAGTTAAATGAGGCGCGATTATTTGGGCCAATGGGAGAGCGAGCGACGCTCTTATGCTTTTTCTAATGCAATCTATAATAAAACTGTACATGCCAGAAATCAAATGATAAGACTCACGAAGTTGTACCGATCTCTATATAAAATTAAAAATAATATGGGGGGTAACGAAAATAAACAAATAAAAATGAATTCAATGAGTTCATTTTTATTTCTTTATTTTCGTTAGCCAATGATCAATAATATGGGGGTAACGAAAATAAACAAATAAAAATGAATTCAATGAATTCATTTTTATTTCTTTATTTTCGTTACCCCTATATTATTGTTCATTTTATAAAGAGATCGGTACAACTTCGGGAGTTTGTTTTATAATGAGGGCAATATAGTGCAGCAGCAGATAGATAATAACGCTGCTTGAGTAACAAGTGTGCAAATGACACACACTTGTAATGGTCGGTCCCCTCAGTGGAGCAGCAGCAGCAGATAGATGCTTATGCCAGGACAGACCGTAGGAAGTGTGAGAATTTAAGATGGCATCTGTATTTATAGGGCTGTGACGTCACAGAAGCCCGCTGGTCGCTGATTGGCTTCATGTCTACACATGTCATTGATTGTGTTCCTTTCTTCCTCCCAGAGTTCTCTGCCCCATGTCACACCATGTGTTCGCGGCCATTTTACCAAACAAAAGACGCTTCGTTCACGCTAATCACCATAAACTTCGGCTTTGTGCAGAACTGAAGTTTTCCTGAAATTCTAAATGAGTTCCACTTCGTTAGAATCGATTCGCCCATCTCTAAATACATTATTTACAAAAATGTGAGGAGTGTATGCACCAATTCAATAACCAATTATGATACAAAAGACATATATCCATCTCACAGTGCACTATGTGTCATATGAAAAATAAGTGTTTAGTAGGCACTGTAAGGGCTTGTTCACACGACGTCTTTGTGATCCGTTTTACGGATCCGTAAAACGGTTCCGTAAAACTGATCTAACAATTGTCAATGTGATTAACATTGCTTTCAATGGCAAAAGCGCATCGCTGTTCACACGAGTGATCGCCGATGCGCTTTTCGTGATCCGCTTTTCGGATCCGTTTTAAGAATTGACATGTCAATTCTTCTTGCGTTTTACGCAAGAGAAATCCCCATAGGAAATAATGGAGTGCGCTTTTGGCATCCTGAAAGCAGATGCAAAAGCGCAGCATACATTTGGGTGCGTTTTGGATCCGCTTTCAATGCCAAAAACGCAACCGTAAAACGCATTGCATTTAAAATAAATATAAAATATGAATATTATGGTTGGGATATATTTAGTTTCTAAATGTATATAAATATATATTTATATAAATGTATATAAATATATATAATTATATATATAAATGTATATAATAGTATATAAATGTATATTTATATAAATGTATATAAATATATATATATATATATTTATACTAAATATATATTTAGTTTATAAATATTTAGTTTATAAATGATTTAGTTTATAAATGATTGTTATTAATTCATTTACATGGGGTGGGTTTGAAAACTATTGGTTGATAAAAAAAAAAGGGGAGGGGGCGGGTTCTAAAATCATATGTGTCTGTACAGTTGATTGACACTAGGTAAAAAAGGGTTTTTTCTTGGTCATTGATAGGTTATATTATATTTAAATTGTAGTTTGATAGATTGATTTAAATAAAGCATTGAAAAGAACGGATCCAAAAAACGGATCCATAAAACGCATGCAAAACGCATCCAATACGCATCCAAAAAAGGATCAGCTGTTGCGTTTTCTGGATTCGCTTTTTGGATGCAGTTTGCATCCAGTTTTCGCAGGTTAAAAACGGATCCGTTAAATGCATTCAAAACGGATCCAAAACGTCGTGTGAACAAGCCCTAAAAGCAGGTGTATTAAAAGAACAAATTATAATAAGGTTGAAAGGTGGGCTCACCGGTCTTTTAAATCTTATTGTCATGAATGCTTGTAAAACGCACAGAACTGCTGCTGATCATCAGCCTGATACAAAACAGAAGCTTGAAACAACATTCCAGTGCAGTAAAATACAGTATATGTACTTTATTTATCCATCAAACAGCAAGGGCTAAACCTCAGATTTATGCTCCTGCTAAGCATTTCAAACCAGAATGTTTTTTTCTCACAGCAACAGAGACCACACATCTGATTCATTAAAAACAATTAAAAACAATTACGTGTTCATTTCAAAGCTTCAATGGGAGAACTCCCATTTTCATCTCCCGGCTATACTACTATAATAGCCTTCTCTGTGACCTCCTGTCTAGCTCTCTTTCACCCGTCAAACCATCCTCAACTCTGCTGCCCGCCTTATCCATCTCTCTTCTGGCTACTCCTCTGCCTCTCACCTCTGCCAATCCCTGCACTGGCTACCCATTGCCCAGCAAATCCAGTTCAAGTTGCTAACCATGACCTAGAAGACTCTTAATAACCACTCTCCTCCATACATCTCTGCCTTAATCTCCAGATACCTCCCCGCACAGGACCTCTTTCTCTGCTCTCCCCATGTCAGGTCCTCACACAACCGTCTCCAAGACTTCTCTTGTGCTTCCCCCATATTCTGGGTTTCACTGCCCCAACACATTAGAGCTTCAAAAGCAATCTGAAAACCCATTTCTTCATGATAACCTATCACCTACAATAACACTGCTGCCACTACAACTCAACAAACATGTCCCTCGAATGTACAGCGCCCTGGAATGAATGATATTCTATAATAAATAATATTACACAATTTTTAAAAACAAAGATTAGCAATTATCTTTTATATGTACTGGTGTGTTAATGCCACTACATATATAATATATATATATATATTATATATATATATATATATATATAATATATATATATATATATATATATATACACTCACCGGCCACTTTATTAGGTACACCATGCTAGTAACGGGTTGGACCCCCTTTTGCCTTCAGAACTGCCTCAATTCTTCGTGGCATAGATTCAACAAGGTGTTGCAACGATGCTCAATTGGTACCAAGGGGCCCAAAGAGTGCCAAGAAAATATTCCCCACACCATGACGCCACCACCACCAGCCTGAACCGTTGATACAAGGCAGGATGGATCCATGCTTTCATGTTGTTGACGCTAAATTCTGACCCTACCATCCGAATGTCGCAGCAGAAATCGAGACTCATCAGACCAGGCAACGTTTTTCCAATCTTCTACTGTCCAATTTCGATGAGCTTGGGCAAATTGGAGCCTCAGTTTCCTGTTCTTAGCTGAAAGAAGTGGCACCCGGTGTGGTCTTCTGCTGCTGTAGCCCATCTGCCTCAAAGTTCGCCGTACTGTGCGTTCAGAGATGCTCTTCTGCCTACCTTGGTTGTAACGGGTGGCTATTTGAGTCACTGTTGCCTTTCTATCAGCTCGAACCAGTCTGCCCATTCTCCTTTGACCTCTGGCATCAACAAGGCATTTCCGCCCACAGGACTGCCGCTCACTGGATGTTTTTTCTTTTTCGGACCATTCTCTGTAAACCCTAGAGATGGTTGTGCGTGAAAATCCCAGGAGATCAGCAGTTTCTGAAATACTCAGACCAGCCCTTCTGGCACCAACAACCATGCCACGTTCAAAGGCACTCAAATCACCTTTCTTCCCCATACTGATGCTCGGTTTCAACTGCAGGAGATTGTCTTGACCATGTCTACATGCCTAAATGCACTGAGTTGCCGCCATGTGATTGGCTGATTAGAAATTAAGTGTTAACGAGCAGTTGGACAGGTGTACCTAATAAAGTGGCCGGTGAGTGTATATATATATATATATAATTCAAACCATTTGGAGTTCTTGTGTTTGCCTCCCGCGCTTTGACCTGCTGGTCCCAGTCTCCTCCCTGTTCAGTTCTTTTATCCATTTATATTCTAAAGAAGGAGAAGAACCTAGTTTTTCCTCCATGCAAAATGCTTAAGCACTCCTGATTTGTTGGTCTTTCAATTTTTTATTTCTAGTAAGTGTTCTGTAATGTGTGTTTTTATTTTTCTCGTAGTGCAGCCAATGTACATTTTCTCACAGTGTTTGCAGTAGATGGCAAAAGCTGCATGATGTGTACTGCAATTTAAGAAAGATTGAATTTGGAACTGCCTTATTTTTCATGTATTAGTTTTTACCATGTTCTTGCAAACCGTACACCATGTGCCAACTCAACAATATGATCCCTTCAGCGAAAGCCATGTTTCATTTGATGTGGATTTACAATATTCACTAGGAGACATATAGTTGGACAATGATTTATTGTGCCTTGAGGCACGTTATGCCTGCATCTAGGATATACGATAGTATTTTATCCTGTCTGATTATAGGGAGACATTTATAAAAGATTTGCTTTATTGCATTAAAATCTCGACTATATGCTGTGGAGAACACGTTACCGTTACTTTATTAATGTTAGGAGGGTTATATTTTAATAAAGAGTGTTGCATTTTTTTCGATATTGTGCCTCGTGCTCTCTGTAATGTCCATTTAGGGTATCCCCTCTCTTAATTTTTTTTATCTCTTTGTTGCATTTCTTGTATGTAATCTTGGTCCAGGGTACATGCTCTCCCAACCCTGGTGTATTCTCCTATGGGTATAGCCGAGATTACATGTTTCAGGTGACAAGCTCATAGTACGGTATTTCCTTCCTACCTTATGTCTGGTTAAATCTCCTTTCAGTTCGATATTAAGAAATTAAATGTCATCTTCATTACAAGTACTTGTAAATTTTGAGTTGCAATTGTTCACATGTACTGAATAAATCGCTGTATGAATGCTACATTGTGATCCTAAACAATTAAGAGATCTTTCATACCATAGAATACACTGACTAAAGGGATTACTACCACTGAAAGTAATATGTGCCTCCCACCAGGCCATAAAAATGTTGGCCAGGGAAGGGGAGAAAGTCGCACACATTGGTGCTTCCACCATCTGAAGATAGTAAATTGTGTTGAAAATGAAAAAATTATGTTCCAGCAGAAAAGATGTGGATATCCAAATAAAATGATGCAAATTGTGGCTATAATTACTTATCTTCTTAAATGCTATGCCACAGCAACCTGCCCCAGCTCATATGGGATGTCGGAATAAAGTCTAACTACATCAAAAGTGACCCACTCATTAGTGTCCTGCAAATTAAATTCTGAGAATATCTGAATTACAGATTTACTGTCCCTGAGGTATTCTGATGTTCATTGGACCAGGAGCTGTAAATATTTAACTACCCATACATAGCTCTTTTCCCAGTAGCCTTTACTTCATGCAAAAAAGTCAGTGAGGTCTGAAAGGCACGTAAATCTGCACACTGACCAATTTATTGGTGGCTCTCCCCATGGAGAGATTTCCCCCCTTCTAAGCCACTCTTGCTTCTCACCCAGGCAACCAGTAAGCTACTCTGCACTGATGAGGGGCAAATATCCCGAACAGCTGTCTGTAGATGAACTTAACTGGTTTGGCTAAAATCCCTTTCACATTGCAAGGCTGCTGAGAGCTACATGTGAATTGATGATAACTCCAATAGAGTGCACTGTTGAGCTCCTCATCTCTTTTCACAGAAGCCTTTGCTTTATGCAAAACTGTCAGTGCAGTTTCAAAGGCACGTAAATCCCCACTCTGACCAATTTAATGGTGGTTCTCCCCAAGGAGAGATTTTCTCTCTTCTTACCCATACATAGAGACCCATTAACCCTATGGTAGATATAATGTGCCTGAGGGTCGGGGAGAAGACATTTTCATAAGTTTTTTGAGCTCTGTAAAAAATAGGGGTAATGGGATTCTTTATGTACAGGTACTGTTTTTGTGTAACCGTGAGAACACCTAAAGCTACACCCTCATGCAGGAGTTTGTCTAATCTAACCTGAAAAGTGCTGGTGGGATTTCCTGTCAAGACATGGTATGTACTTTTATCTTTCAATATATTCAGTACCAACTGTTCATATAGACCTTTGTCTAGCTCAAGAGTAGCCACCCCACTTGTCTTCCCTTTTTATTATTATGTTATGGTTGTTTTTTGGTTGTCAATAGAGTGATTTGTTAAGAACATCAATGTGAACAATTGCAATTTTATATTTACAAGTAATAAAGGTGAAATTTAATTTCTTGATATCAAACTGAAGGTAGATTTAACCAGACATAAGGTAATTACAACACTTTACAGAAAACCAGAGGCAGGAAATACCGTACTAAGAGCCACAAGTTGTCATCCGAAACACAACAAATAGATAAAAACATTTTAGATACCCTAAACGGACATTACAGAGTGCCCAAGGGAATATATGAAAAATGCGCAACAATCTTTATTAAACGATAACCCTTCTAACATTAATAAAGTAACGTGTACACCATAGCATATAGATGAGATTTTAATACAACAAAGCAAATCTGTTATAACTATCTCCTTATACTCAGGATAAAATACTATCATATATCTTAGATGCAGGTGTAAAATGTGTTTCAAGACACAATAAACCATTAGCCAACTATATTTCTCCCAGTGAATATTGTGAACCCACATCAAATGAAACATGACTTTTGCTGAATGGGTCATATTGTTACGGTGGCAGAAGGTGTACAGTTTGCAAGTACATGGTAAAAGCTAAAAGTTTTTATCATACAAGAAAAACAAGGTAGTTCCAAATTTAATCTTTCATGAACTGCAATACCCATCATACAGTTTATACTATGCACTGCGAACACTATGACAATATGTACATTGGCTGCACTACGAGAAAAATAAACACATGCATTGCAGAACACTTACTAGGAATAAAAAATAGACCAACAAATCAGGAGCAGTAAAGCATTTTGTTGAGGAGCATGGAGGAGAAGATAGGTTCTTCTCCTTTGAAATAGAAATGGTTAAAAGAAAACAACGGGGAGTCTGGGACCAGCAGGTCAATGTATGAGAGGCATACTAGATATTAAAGGCAAACGCAAGAACTCCAAATGGTTTGAGTAATAGGAGTAATATACAGTGCCTTGCAAAAGTATTTGGCCCCTTTGAACTTTTCAACCTTTTGCCACATTTAAGACTTCAAACATAAAGATATAAAATTTAATTTTTTTTGTGAAGAATCAACAACAAGTGGGATACAATTGTGATGTGGAACAAAATTTATTTGATATTTTTAACTTTTGTAAAAAAAAAACCCTGAAAAGTGGGGCGTGTAATATTATTCGGCCCATTTACTTTTAGTGCAGCAAACTCACTCCAGATGTTCAGTGAGGATCTCTGAATGATCCAATGTGGTCCTAAATGACTGATGATGATAAATGTAATCCACCTGTGTGTAATCAAGTCTCCGTGTAAATGCACCTGCTCTGTGATACTCTCAGGGTTCTGTTTAAAGCGCAGAAAGCATCATGAAGACCAAGGACTACACCAGGCAGGTCCGTGATACTGTTGTAGAGAAGTTTAAAGCCAGATTTGGATAAAAAAAGATTTCTCAAACTTTAAACATCCCAACGAGCACTGTGCAAGAGATCAAATCAAAATGGAAGGAGTATCAGACCACTGCAAATCTACCAAGACCCGGCCATCTCTCTAAAATTTCATCGCAAAAAAGAAGAAGACTGATCAGAGATGTAGCCAAGAGGCCCATGATCACTCTGGATGAACTGCAGAGATCTACAGCTGAGGTGGGAGAGTCTGTCCATAGGACAACAATCAGTCATACACTGCACAAATCTGGCCTTTACGGAAGAGTGGCAAGAAGAAAGCCATTTCTCAAAGATATCCATAAAAATTCTTGTTTAAAGTTTGCCACAAGCCTCCTGGGAGACACACCAAACATGTGGAAGAAGGTGCTCTGGTCAGATGAAACCAAAATCTAACTATCTAACTTTTTGGCCACGATGCAAAACGATATGTTTGGCGTAAAAGCAACACAGCTCATCACCCTGAAAAAAACCATCCCACTGTTAAACATGGTGGTGGCAGACAGGTTTGGCCGCTTTTCTTCAGCAGGGACAGGGGGTGGTTAAAATTGATGGGAAGGTGGATGGAGCCATTTCAGGCCATTTGGAAAAAAAAACCTGTTGGAGTCGGGGAAAGACCTGAGTGGGGGCGGGATTTTTTCTTCCCCAAAAGAAATGATCCGAAACATAAAAACAAAATCTACAAAGGAATGGTTCACAAAAAAAACGTATCCAGGTTTAGAATGGCCCAAGTCACATCCCGACCTGAATCCAATTTAGAATCTGTGGGAAGAGTGAAAAATGTGTTCCAAACACTTCCCTCCAACCTCACTGGCTCCAGCTTTTTCCAAGGAAGATGGGCAAAATATTTCAGTCTCTCGATGTGCAAAACTGATAGGACTACCCAAAGGGCTTGCAGCTGAAAACGAAAACGGTGGCGCTACAAATATTTTAAATTTAAGGGGGCCGAATAATTTCACGCTCCCTTTTTAGTTTTTTATGTTTTACAAAAGTTTAAAATATCCAATAAATTCGTTCCACTTTAATTGTTCCACTTGTTGATTCTTCCAAAAAAATTTAAATTTGATTCTTTATGTTTTGGCCCGAAATGTGGCAAAAGGTTTAAAAAATTCAAGGGACGAATCTTTTTTAAGGCACTGTAATTTTTGTATAAAGTATATATTATCCTATTATTCAAATCATTTGAAATCAGAATAAACCTTACCCGTTTTAGGGGCAAATGGGTT
>JAODAL010050281.1:0-27521 GCA_025379985.1 Phyllomedusa bahiana
CGTTTTACAAGAACAGCTTTTCCCTTTTCACCCTCATTGTCTTTCAGCTCTCAAGCAAAAGGACGTGCGCTCTGCTTGTGTCCAACAGCTCGAAAAAATTTTTAAAAATTTCTTCACAGAAAAACCCTCTACTATTAGCTGTGATCCTTACAATTTATTTATATAGAGATTGGAAGTTTTTTATATAGTTGGGGTAAGAATTTTAAAGGGGGCATCTACTCCCTGTAAAGCCCAGGGGGGGGGGGGGAGCGGAGAGGGGGGCCCCCGGGGGCGAACACGACAGCTCATAAAAAAATACGGGATAAATTTCACCAAGCTTAGTGTAGCCCATTGAAAATAGCTTTATTTTTTAAAACCAAGGTTTTTTTTTTCCCTATTGAAATTTTTCCTGTATATTGGGCGCCTGAACTTATGGATACAAATCTTTTCTAGTAACTGGGGCTCTTTTTTAGATGCAAAACCCATTTTTATCATCGTAAACATTTCAGATGGGTTTTTTCATTTTAAATTTTTTGTCCATTCCACTTTGTTGAATTTTCACCCTTGCATTTAAAATTTTGAATCCAAAAAATTTTATAGTCACCACAGGTAAATTAAAAGGGTGCAAAAAAAAATCTTGTAATATCGAAAAGACAACTCTATAAAAAAATATTTGGATAAATTAAACCAAAAGATTTAGTGAAAGACATTGCAATAGCTTATTATTAACATTTTTTTTATTGAAATATTTCCTGGATATTGGGCAGAAGAACTTATAGGATACACATCTTTTCTAGTAACTGCAGGCCCTCTTTTTTAGGTGCAAAACTCCATTTTTAATTATAAAGTATCCCAATTCAAAAATAGGTTTTCTTTTTTAAATTTTGCCCTTTCCCACCTTTGTTGTTTATATCCACCTTGTATTTAAAATTTAAATCCACAAGTCACACTTTTGATAGGTCCAAAAATCCCTTTTATTATCCGAATAAAATTACAGAACTGTTTTTTGATTTTGGTGCACTACAACTTTGTTCATTGAGGCACTTTGATTTTAAAATTTTGAATACTGCAATTTTTTAGCCCCTCCACAGGTGAATTGATGGGTACCAAAAAATACCTTTTTTTAAATCCGAATACATTACAATACGTGTTTTTTGTTTTGGTCCCAACTACAGTTTTGTTCATTGGGGCACCTTGCACTTAAATGTGAATACTGAAATTTTTTTAGTACCACAGTAAATTGATGGGTCCCCAAAAAATATTTTTAATTATCCGAATACATTACAGATACGTTTTTTTTTTGCACTTTTGCCATCCAGATTTGTTGATAACCCAACCTTTGCATTTTAAATTTTGAACCCAAAATTTGGGGTAGTTACCACAGGTGAATTGATATTTCCCAAAAAATCCCTTTTTATTATCCGTTTTACATTAAAGATACTGTTTTTTGCACTTTTGCCCCCAAGTCCAGATTTTTTTGGATAGAGCCCCCTTCCCATTTAAATTTTTAAAACCACCCAATTTGTTATTTACCACAGGTGAATTGATGGGTTTTCCCAAAAAAAATCCCTTTTTTTAAATCCCAAATTTACATTACATAAACGTTTTTTTTTTTGACTTTGGTGCACACAGTTTGTTCATTGAGGCCCCTTTGCACTTAAATTGTTGAATTTTTTCCCCGGGGGGGAAAAAAAATTTTATTTAATTTAAAAACCCCCAAGGTTTTTGGAAAATTGGGTTTTTCCGGGTAAAAAGGGGGGGCCAAAAAAACCTTTTTTATCCGAATACATTACAGATACTTTGTTTTTTTGGGCACTTTTGCCCCATCAGATTTTTTTTGAAGACCCAAATTTGCTTTTTAAATTTGAACCCAGCAATTGTGTTTTTACCAAGGTAAATTTGATGGGTGCAAAAAAATACCTTTTATTATCCAAATTTTTTACATATACTGTTTTTTGATTTTTGGTTTCACTACAGTTTTTTTCCATTGAGGCCCCTTTGCACTTAAATGTGAATACTTCAATTTTTTAGTCACCACAGGTGAATTGAAATTTGCCAAAAAAATTTTTTATTATCCGAATACTTTTTCAGATACGTTTTTTTTTCACTTTGGCCGGGCCAGTTTTTGTTGACTTGAAAGATTTTAACTTTGCATTTTATATTTGAATCCAGCTATTTTTTTTTTGATTTGAGGGTTTTGAGAATAAGTTTTGGGGTTTTTGCCGTCTTTTAATAAGAGACTTTCCAAAACTTTTTCCATACCTTCTAAAATTTTTTGAAAATTTTTCTGAACTGGAGCGATATTCAGGGGGAAAATGACAAAGGGGGGGGTGGGACATGGAGGTAGAGGTACGAGTAAAAGGTGCTCCTTCCAGCGTTTGGTGACAACCCCGAAAGCCAGCGGATCACCCATTTTCGGACCTCAGCCTGTCATCGCTGGGTAAAGGGCCCTGGGGAATCTCAAAATAAACATGTCCCAATCTGCCCCTCAGTGGTTAATGAAACCCTTTCATCCAGCAGTTTTAAACCTTTCCCTCATCCCCCCAGTCAGGGCCCACAAATGTCGTCATCAGAAATTAACCACATCCGCCCAAACTGAAGCACCCCAAAATTTTTAACTCGTGTACCCAAACCACGTGGATAATCCATTTTCTGAAAGCCCCTTTTTTGATGAAAAAAAAATGGGGGGGGGGGGGGGGGGGGGGGGGGGGGGCAAGGGCTGTTAAAAGATCAAGAGGCCAAAGGGGATGATTTTCTCTCCCCCTCCTGACGCCCATTTTAACTGATGCCACCCGGGGAGGAGAAGGAAGGGGTCAATGGGCAAAAAATCCCGGGCGGTGGGCCCCCCCAAACACCTTTGCAGCCCCCTCTTGCTTGTAGCCCGCAGCTCCGGGGATCGGGAATGTCAGGACGACGAAGTCACCTGTGTTGATGATGATGATGATACATTGCGGATCCAACTGGTTTTTTCAGCAAAATTTGCTTGCGTGCGTTTCATCACGGGAGAGGAGGAAGACGAGGGGGTAGTTTCATTAGGGGTTTTCCCCTCAAAAAGGGAGAGGGCGGTCCCCAGAATCCGCTGTATGATTCCGCCACCACGGTCAGCGAAAACCCCCGGCTCCTCGCTTATCGCCATCGAAAAGGTCCAGGACCCCCCTTAACCCCTTGGGCCTTCTTTGACCAAGCCTCTGATTCACCCACGATGCATATGCCGCCTTCCCGTAAAGGGCAAAAGGGTAGAGGCAAAAACCCTTTGGGTGGTTAACCACCACCAACATTTCTAGCAAAAGCAGCGAATGAAAGAGTTGAAATGGAGGCAAAAATTTGGGCCAAAAAAGGCCAGCCCCGACCCCGGGGCCCCCCAACCCACTGTCACACCCCTTCTCCGCCTCTCCCCCACCAGCAAGCTTTCCCCTCAGCTCCCCAAAGTCTCTCGGGGGGGGGTTCCAGGGATCAGGGATCGGGCCCCCGGGCTTCACCCCTCCACCGTCGCCCAAGTACCACCAGAAACCACCAGAGACCCATCCTACCCCTTCTCCTTGCCCCATTTTGACGACCCTGCCCCCGAAACAGGGCCAGCCCTAGCACCACCCTTCTGTCTTCCGGGTTTTGGGGGGCAAAGAAACACTTTAACCCAAACCACCCCCAAAGCCAAAAGCCTGAATGTCGGCATTGCCAGGTTTTTGGGCCCCTTGGGAAAATTTTTCCCTTTTCCCGTCTGGGGGGACACAGATGGGTTCCGCCACGTCAGGGCCCCCTTGCCGGGCCCCCAATACCAGATGCCGAGCAGGCTTTTCCCTTTGCCGGGAAAAGCCGCCCTGCCCGGGCCCCAGCCACAGCATCAAAAATTTCAAGCGCGTTGTTCGCATCTGTGGCCGGAAAAGTCCATCTGACCACCGACACATGGATAGTAAGCACGGCCAAGGCCGTTATCTCTGTTACAGCTAAATTTGGTGACGGGGTGGATTTCCCTGGGGTACGGGGGCTTTTCAGGTTTCGGCGCACGCTCTTCAAAACCGCAGGGAGGGGGTGCAGGGTTTTTCCCCCAAGGCCTTTCTGGTGGCTCACGTCCCCGGGAGAAACCAGGCCGTTTTTGAAATTAATCGTCTTGGAGACCGTCCCACACAGGTCAGGAGCTGGGACGGCCCCTCCGCAACGAGACCGAGCGCTGGCGGGGTTCCCAAAAACCTTTGGGTCCCAAAAAAGGAAAGGGTGGTGGGGGCGAAAAAGGGGCGAAATCTGCGGGCCCCCCTTTGAACCCATTTGGCTGGAGCCCCATCCCTTGCCTGGCACATGTCAGGGGAACCCTTGCCCGCCCCCAAAATTTCTAAAGAGCTCCCCGGGGCCCCTGGATTTCCCTCCCTGGGGAAAGGGCTCAAAGTCAAATTTCGCACTTCCCCCCGTTCGCACCCTGTTTCCGTCCCCCTGGCGGGGTTCAGCTCAGCTGGGCCTCCCCCTTCAACCGTCTCATTGTTGACGTGGCAACGCGCTGGAACCCCACCCTCCACATGCTCCAGCGATTGTGGCAGCAGCCCCCAATGCCTTTCCCCAGTACGAAGTGACACATGGCCTGACAAGCACGGTGCGGACCTGGGGGTTTTTAAACCCACCAGAGTGGAGGCGGGTGAAAGAGCTCTGCACCACCCTTCCCCAGTTTTGAAGAACCCAAACCAAAATGGCCCAGTCCCGGGAAAAATGCCCTTTCAGAAATGACATTGGGGTTGATCTTAGTTCGGGAACGATCTTGGACACTCTGAAACAACAGGTCCCCCCAGCGACGGAGGAGAAACGGACACAGATGCGGACAGGGAGTTTTTCTCTCCGTCAAATCCACAAGGGGCCCCACAGTTTCACAATTTTTATCGGTTTTTCATTAGGCATGGGTTTGGGGTCCAGAGCTAGTGCAAGGGGGCGCACAGCTCTCAGGGTGCATCAAACTCAGGGGAAGTCAGGGCTGTGGGTTGAAGCTGTGCCGGAGGCAGCGGAGGGGGAGGAGGAGGAGGTATTCCTAGACACCGATGTTAAACCCACGTCCCTGCCCTTTGGGAAAAAGGTTGGCGCAAATTTTTAGGCGGAGGAGGAAGATGAGAAGATCCCGTTTTTCTAGTGCCCCTCGACCCAGAGCTTAGGAAATCAAAGCTCCCATCTCTCACATGAGTGCTTTGGGGCTCCATTTCCCCCCAACATGATCCTCGCATTTAAACCCCTCAAAAAAGGAAAAACAGTTTTCTGGGTGGCCACCCTCCTGGATCCCCCGGGACAAAACAAAACTCCCCACTTTCCTTTCCCCCCACCCAAAAAAAAGAGTAAAATGCAGGAAAAGGAGACCTTTCTAATTGATCCAAAATGGAGACAACTGTTGCGTCTGCTTCACGTTCCCCAAAAGGGCACGGGGAACAACATCACGCCGTGAGCAAAAGGGGGCCAAGTAGGTGGGAGCGGCAGCAGCAGGGAAGGTGGCCCGAAGCCCAAGGGGGACCCCCTGGCAATCTTTGTTTAAACCCCCTCACCAAACATGCAAAGCAAGGCAAAACATTTTCCCAAAAACACAGAGATCAAACTTAAGATCATGGTCACGACTATCCCGCCCTCCAACACCGAGGTTTTTTTTATGTTTTCCCGGGCCCGAAGTAACCAAAATGGACGAAAGGGCCCCAGCTTTGGGTCCGTCCCCGCCTTTTAAAGGGTTTTTCCTGCCCAGCAGCCAGCATCATATCTGAGCGGACCTTTAGCAACCCGCTGGAGGAGCATTACAGACAAACGCCCTCCGGTTTCCACAGGGTAAAATTTGGATCGTCTGACTTTCATTTAAAAATGGGAAAAAAAGGCCCTGGATCTCTGATGAAGTTGGGCCCCAATTGGGCCCAGGTCACCCATTAGCTGCCGGTCTACTCACAATCCTCTTCAAACAGGAAAAAGGTTTCCCTTGAAAAATGTTTTTTTAAAATGATCATTTCTTACTGCAATTTTATTCTCTTTTCCCAACATTCATTTTTTGCTTTTTTTTTGCTTTTGAGGAGACTGGGAAAAGACACAAGGTTTTATGACAACAACCCATTCCATTTACCCCACTTTATCTTAAAAAATTTTTTTGTATTGTCAAAGGTTTTGGGGGCATTTTGCTTTTAGATACAGCTAAAATTATTGGGCCTTTGGGGAAAATAAATGTGGCTTTTTAATGGGAATTTTTCCCCACAATTTTTAATTTTGGGTGAGAAGTCCCTATTTTTTAAAATTTTTTTGGGGGCCCGGTAAACGTGAATAAAAGCCAAAAAACATGGCCTTTTTTGGGAAAAGAAATGTGGCTTTTAAGGGGGAAATTTTTCCCTCACAATTTTTAACAGTGGCTGAGAAGCATTTTTTTTAAATTTTTGGGGCCCTGCTGCTTTTTTTTGCACAAAAACTTTCCCGGTTCCCCATTATAAAAAAAATTTTTTGTTTTTTAAAAAGACATTTGTTCTTCACAATTGTCCAAAGTGGGTCAAGGGTCATTTCTTTTAATTTTTGGGATATTTTGGGTTTCAAAAAGCAGCTATACTAAAAAGGTCCTATTAAAAAAAAAAATGTTTTTTTGTAACAGACATTTGTTCTTCACAATTGTCAAGAGTGGCCCCAAGGGGGGTGGTTCCCGTCAAAACAAAGGGAAAGGGGGGACACTGTTAAAGGACACATAAATTTCAAAAAAAACTGGTTTTTTTCAAAAAATCTATTTTAAAATGTGTTTTTCTAAATTAAACTACTAAAAACTTTCATGTACAAAATAGCGGTAAAAAATTTCCTGAATTGTACAAGGGAGGGTTTCAGGAAAACTTGACCAAATGTAGGTTATTCAGAAGACCCTGGGTATTGGAGTACGGACAGAGAACAAAGTAAAAGAGAAAATTTCCTTTCCCCACGTTGACTAAAATTTAGAAAAAGAATGCCAAAAAAAAGGGGGACCTGGGTTTGGGAAAAGGAGCGGGTTTAAACCCCCATATTTCCCAATTTAAGGGTCAATTGGTCCCACCATTTCGGGGGCAAGCGCTACCCAGGGCCCTTTAAATTGTACGAGGAAGGGTGGAAATTTTCACACTTCCGCTTCCCCCACTCTGCCCTTTAGCACGACAGTTTTCGTTTCTGCGTCAACAGGGCCAAATTTTAAACCTTTGTTTTTTAAAAGATTAAAAACGCCAGCCCCGGGCTCTCACCCACCCCCCCTGAAAATCCGGCCCGGGTTCCCTGCTGTGGCACAGGACAGGTATAATTCCAAAATTTTCCGTTCAACTAAAATGGTTTGGGGGGAAAAACTCCTTTTTCCCGGGACTTTTTAATCTGGGGGGCCCGACCCCGGTTTTTAAAGGTCAAAACTGCGGTCCCCGGACAGGTATAGTCAATGCCATTTTAACTTTAAAAGGGGGTTGGGAAAAACCCTATTTTCCCGGGACTTTTTAAAAAAGTGGGTCAACAGGTTTACTGGTCATTTTTGCGAAACAGGACAGATAAGGCCCAAATTTTCCCTTTTAACTAAAATGGTGGGTTTCAAGACTCCTTTTTTCCGGGACCTTTTTTAAAACCGGGGGGTCCCTGCAGGTTTTGGGGCCCCATTCTGTGCCAGGACAGATTTTAGTTTAATGGGCCCCGTTTTAACTAAAATGGTGGTTTTTCAAGACTCCTTTTTTCCCCACCTTTTTTTAAACCCGGGGTTTATGCAGGTTTGGGGGTCATGCTGGGCCCGGGCAGGGAAAGTCCAAAACCAGTTCAACTAAAATGGTGGTTCAAAGACTCCTTTCCCGGCACTTTTAATCTGAGGTCAGACAGGGTTTTAAAGGTCATACGCGGTCCAGGACAGGGATACAATGCCATTTAACCCAAAATGGTGGTTTAAAACTCCTTTTTTTCCCGGGAATTTTTAATCTTGGGGCAGACCCGGTTTAAGGGTCATGGGGCGGGGCCCCGGACAGGGGTTTTTCAAAGTCCAGTTCAACTAAAAAAAGGGGGGTTTTAAAGACCCTTTTTTTTCCCGGGACTTTTTAATCTGGAGGTCCCAACCCGGTTTTTAAAAATCATTGCTGCGGGACAGGACAATATTGTCAAAGGGCCAGTTCAACTAAAATGGTGGTTCAAAGCTCCTTTTTCCGGGACTTTTTTAAAACTGTGGGGGCAGCAGGTTTTGGGGGTTTATGCTTTTGGCCCCGGAAAAGGGATAGTTTAAGCCATTTTTAACTTAAAATGGGGGGTTCAAAAGAAATCCTTTTTCCCCCCACTTTTTTTAAACCCGGGGGGCAGACAGGTTTAATGGGGCATACGCGGTCCAGGACAGGTATGTCAGTGTCCCCTTCCCAAATAAAATGGTTTTTGAAAGACCCCCTTTTTCCCGGGACTTTTTTAAACTGTGGGCAGACAGGTTTTAAGGGCATTTGCGGGCCAGGACAGGGGTTTTTCCAAAAACCCCCTTCAAATAAAATGGTGGTTTTAAAGACTCCCTTTTTTCCCGGGACTTTTTTTTTCCCGGGGGGGCAGACAGGTTTTAAAGGGCAATTTTGCGGTACAGGACAGGAAAATAGTCAATGTTTTTGTTTTAAAACCCAAAATGGTGGTTCAAAGACTCCTTTTTTTCCCGGGACTTTTTAAAACGTTTGGGCCCCCCAGGTTTTGGGGGTCATGCTGTGGCCCAGAAAGAAATAGTCAATGTCCAGTTTAACTAAAATGGTGGTTGGGAAAAACTCCTTTTTCCGGCACTTTTTAATCTTAGGTCATGCAGGGGTTTTGGGGGTCATGCTTTTGGCCCAGGACAGGGATAGTCAATGTTTCCCGTTTTAACTAAAAAGGGGTTTAAAGACTCCCTTTTTTCCCCCACTTTTTAATCGGGGGTCAGAAAATTTTTTTAAAGGTCATACTGCAGTCCCGGCAGGGATATCCCAAAAACCAGTTCAACTAAAATAATGGTTGAAAGACTCCTTTTTCTGGGACTTTTTTAATCTGGGGGCATTCCCGGATTTTTTTTGGGGTCATGCCGGGGGCCCAGGACAGGGATAGTCAAGGGCCAGTGAAAACTAAAAGGGTGGGGTTTAAAGACACTTTCCTTTCCCGGGACTTTTTAATCTGTGGGTTTTATGCAGGTTTTTTTGGGGGCATGCTGCGTTCCAGTACAGGGATATTCAATGCCCCTTTTTTAAATAAAATGATGGTTTTAAATAAATTTTTCCTTCCCGGCCCCCTTTTAATTGTGGGGATGGGAGGTTTTTAAGGGGGGCATGCTGTTGGGACAAGACAGGGATATGAAAAAGGGTGTGTTTTTACTTTTTTCTATGGCTTTTTTAGCCTAAGTGGGTTTTTTCCTAAATGTTGCAGGTACCATTTTTTTGTTTTTGGGGTGTTAATTTCCCCGCTTCTCCAGCCCAGTTTTGGGGGTAAGAATTAAGGTGTTTTTGGCCCCTCCCATAGACCCTTTTAAAGGTCATCGGGGTCATAATCGACTGCTCACTATCGAAAAACCGATGTCGATAGCCAACGTAATCGCTCAACACTGATCAAGACTAGTGGAAAAAAGGTCAAAAAATTTCAGGATGGGGGGAAAAATTTAAATTTCCTTTTTCCAAAAACACCATCTGTGGTTGTGTCAGTACAGTTGGTGTTAACACCACAACCTGTGTGTCATTCCCAAAAAGTTGTAATTTTTTTTTTTTCTTTTTGGGGTTTCTTTCTTGTGGATTTCCTTGATAAAGGAATTTCCCCTTTTTTTTTCCTTTTTTCGTTTTCCTTTTTTTTTGGGAAAAAATGTTGGTGGCTGTGCAAGTTTTTTCATCATTAGATATTTCTTGTTCATGTGTCTCCGGATCTGTGTCGCCACTATCCGTATTGGCAATGTTCGAAAAACTAACAGATCTTTTGTTCTTTTTTCTCCACTTTTTTCTCAGTATTGACCTTGGTGTAAATTCCTGTTTTTCTTTGACCCATGTGTATACTCTGCTGTTGTTGTAATCTTCAACATCCCTGGTATATTTTCTCCTCTTGTTCTCCATGATTATTATTTCAACTTTGTCGAGTGTCTCTTTTAATTGTCTCTGGGCCATATCATATTCCGTCATGTCCCTGTATGCATGGACTTTCTCCTGTGCTTCTTTAACTCTCCGTTCTGCTTCATTCAGTTTTTATGATTCATATTCTATTATTAACTTTATCAACGCTAGAGAGCATTCTGACAGAATATCGTTCCATTTTTTAGTGAACTCTTCTGTAGCAAAAAATGAGGGAAGTTTTTTTAATCTCAGCCTCTCGGTATGATCTTTTTCTCATAATAGGTTGTTAGTGTTTGCTGGTCCCACCACAATTTTAATTCTTTAATTTTAACTTTCTCCAAATCCAAAAATGCTTGTTTCCATTCCGGTGGCCGGTGGCATAGCACTCCAGCCTCTGGATGCCACGCACATTGCTCCCACTTTCAGCCCCTATTGACTTATTCCTTGGCCGCCCCATGTGTCTAACGGAGCCTGCCATATCCCCCATATCTTGTATACCTAGCTCTACAGATGACATTTTCACTCCATATTCCTATCCTCCCATAAGTGGATGTCTCTTGAAAAAGTATATGACATCGATATGTCTTGTAAAACACCTGTTTGATAATGCTTGTTGAACTTTGTGCACTTCCCTTTGATATAAGCTAAAAAAACAGCTATGCCTGTATATATGTAATTAAATAAATACCCTTTTTGCATTTAATTATCCTTATGGTGTGCAGTGGATATATATATATCTATACTATTGATCGCTCTTTCCACTTTGCACCCAACCACCTTTATGCTATTGAGGTATGCGTGACCCTATTTGGTATCTTAAATCATCACCTTGACATGTTCACAAGGCTTATTTATGGGCGTATATACGCCTGCAAGTACATCCCGAAATACATCTAAAACAATGAACAATTAGATTATAATGGATTTCAATGTAAAATACGCGTCGTCGTTCACGCGACGCGTATTTTCAAGACGTATTGTCTGCACGTACTCGCGGCGTCAATATGATCATAAAATTAAGTCAATTATTGAGGCGTATTCGTGATGTAATATCCCCATAGGAAAGAATGGGAATCGTATCTGCGGCGTGAAATGCACCCCGAGTACGCGCCACTCTTTTGTGACATGTATTCGCGGCGTAATTACGCAGCGAATACGCTCAGGGTTCAAATAGGGTTCACAGTTTCTAGACATGAATGTCTAGGTTTTGTATCAATTTTTTGGGAGGGACAATACTAGAATCTGATTTTTAGCAGCTAATATTCTCATAAAGCCTGTGGATGTCTGAAGGTGATGAGGCCACCCTGTCCTGGAGAGCCACAGTACCATACAGCCGCATGCGGATGGACGTTGGGGCCCTAATATCGGAGGTAAGTAGTCACGATTTCATGTTCTAACGCATGTTTACATGGCGTATTGCTGTGCTTACGGTATGCATAGCAATATGCCTTGTGTTTTGGGAGTTGCACAGATAAGTGCATATTCCCAAAGCAAGGAGGGGGGGAGGAAGGGCTAGCAGGCTGCAGGCCACATTGGCATGCATTGTTTGCAGCGCGTTTACTGCTGTGAACAAGTGACATGTCAATTCTCCCCCTGTGTGTACAATAAGATCGTATTATATGCACAGGGGGACAACGTGTATTTGTAGCGGATTACCTAATGTTTATGAGTTTTCATACTGACAGTTCTGAAATGTTTTCAGCAATGTTGGTCTGAAATAGATTTCGATTTTTAGCACTGTATTTATTCTGCCAATGTCCTTACTTTTTGCAAATAACAAGCACATGGGAGATAAAATGTCTGCTGTGAATGCATTTTTTTGAAAACTTTTAGAATGTGAAAATGCATGTAATTTTGTCAACATATCTGCCAAATAAATTGCATTAACTTTGCATGTAGCTGATAGATGCTGCTGGTAATGCAATATGTTTTGGAAAATGTGAAAATAATTGAAAATCTATTAAACAATATACTGTTGATTCTTTTAAAATTTTAAATTGATTTATGGATTTGCCAAGTTCAGCTAATTACTAATATGATTTTAAAATGTTTGCATTGTGACCCATAGCAACAACTTGGCTAGTGCAGTGGGTATGTTCTCACGACGTCTTTAGTCTGTGTGAACATATGTTTTTGTAAAATGTATATGTAAAATGTATGTATATGAACCTTGACACGTATTACAACAACATATGTTCACATGGACCCACGATGCCATGGGAACATACCCACAGCACTAGCCAATTTGTTGTTACGGGTAACACTGCAAACATTTTTAGATCATATTAGTAATTAACCAATCTTGGCAAATTCATAATTCAATTTAAAACTTAAATTTAAGTATATTGAATAAAGGATTTAAAAGTGTTGTATAGGACAAAAAAATCTCAAGACAACTTTCTTTTTATATCTTTCAGGTCCATGCCCGTCCCATTCTATGGGACAAGAAGACGCAGGGGTACAGCAACTGGACCCGTCAAGACAACCAGTGGGAGGAGGTGTGCCGGTTGCTGTACACAGAATGGGACGGGTACTATCAGGACCTGCAGAGGGATGTCGGTAAGTAAATTAACTGTTGTATCTCACCACATCATTCACACCCGTATTTTTGTAGCGCATACTATATGCACCACAATAAGACAAGATTCCTTTGTAAGGGTATGCTCACACGGCGTCTTAAGTCCGTGCGCACATGTATTTTAGCGATGTGTGTTTGTGTCCGTCTCAACAAATCTAGACCCGCATCCGACAATTAGTAGTGTGTGATTTAAAACATGCATTAGCATTCACGCGACTGTTTGCCGATGTGTGCTTGCTTCGCGATCGACTGGGCAGACTTTCTGATCCGCTCCAAAAATTTACCTTAAATTACAGAGGTGGATCTAAAAGTTGCATCGGTCCGGCACGACGCAAACAAGCTTTGGAGATCAGTCGTGTGAACGCCAATGCATGTTTTACAAGACACTATTAATTGTCCGATGCGGGTCTGGATCTGTTCAGATGGACACAAACACACATCGCTAAAATGTATGTGCGCACGGACTTAAAGGGGTTTTGCCACAATCTCATTTCATCCCTCCTGCATCCAGCTCTTCAGCTCTGTGTGCTCAGAAGGGGGCTTGTGTGATGTTTGAATTGCAGATCATGTGACCCAGCAGGATGACATCACCAGGCCTTTCCTCTCTGTAGTCAAAGAAAGGTATGTTTATGTAAAGCATTGTGAGTAGCAGAGAGGTAATGTTTTTGCCTCCAGGCACAAAGGTCCGAGGTTCAAATCCCTGCAGGAAAACCTGTGGATTTTTTTCCTCTTTATCAATGCACATACTTGATTAAGGTTTCTTTTTTTATTTATTTGCACTGTTTGACTAATTACTAAGGAGCACAGAGGACAGGAGTAGAATGACAGCACCTGGGGATTGAACACTCAGTAGCTGCCTGAGAGGAGAAGTGAGGTCTGAGCATGTGCGACAAGGACTGAGGAGCTCTCAGCCCTGGTCGTATCCTCTGGAGATGAGCTTTAAACAATGGATCACTAAAGGAGCAGCTAAAACAAAAACGGTGCAGAATTTTTAATAATAATGAATGGTGAAAATGTTTGTTATTTCATTTGCAAGCTTCCCACGTCAATTTTACTTTGTGGCAAAACCCCTTTAAGATGCCGTGTGAACATACCCTACACACAAATAATATTAGTCGAGCATTTTATGTACTAATGTATTTATTTTGCAAACCAAGATGTGCGCAACAGGTGGAAGAAGGAGGCTCCCAGTGGGTCCTCTCTCCCCAAGGAGCCATCAATACCATATGTTCAAGAGCTGATGTTCCTCATGCCACAAAGAGAGCTCTGACCGAAAGTTTTTTTTTTTTTTCTGGTTGGTGGGTTTAGGTTTTCGAGTTTGGATATAATATTAGTTTTTGACTACAAAGTTTGCACGGTGTGGGTTTCTATTACCTCATTATATCATGTTAAAAATATATGGGGTCCCACATCTTGCAAATTTTGTAGGCAGATTCTAGTAAAAATTAAAGTTTGATCTATTTTTTGCTTTGTCAATGAGGGGAAGCATGAAGTAGCTGTATGTTAACCATTTGAAACCAGAAGGTTTACACCGCTATTTCATACTGCCTTTCATTTGTGAAACATAAAAAGCTGCATGCGGTGGTACTGTGGCCTCCGGCAAGAGCCTCCTTCCATCAGACACTTACCCAATCCACCAGCCGCATTCCATTATGTACCATAGGTTTTTCCTTCATTCCACCCACCAGTCCCACCAAAAGTTTAAAATGTGTCTTGTGTTTTTTTTATAAATTTTAACTGCTTCTTAAAGTTAGTGAAAATTCTTCAGAGTGTTTAAATTCCCTTGAAATATTAATTATTTGCATATCAATAATTATTTTAAATAAAAGAACTCCCCTAGTTTAACTGTCTGGGTTGCCCATGGCAACCGAACAGAGCTTCTTTTTCCATTCTGGAATTCCAGAATGGATAAGGAAGCTCTCTGCGGTTGCTATGGGTCACCCAGACAGTTAAACTACTACACAATGTACATAAATTATGTCAACTATGATGTCAAAGTTCATCAATCTGGCCACTAGTTTAACTTTCTGGATTGCCCATGGCAACCGTTCAGAGCTTCTTTTTTCATTCTGATATTCCAGAATGGAAAAGGAAGCTCTGTGCGGTTGCCATGGGCCACCCAGACAGTTAAAAAACACAACAAATACCTGAAAATTTATACTACATTACCTTATAAATAAAGACAAAACACAAAAAATTAAAGTGAACACTCGAAATTTTATTTCCATAAACAAAAAAATAAATTCTGAAAGTGAAAAGCAATTATGAACCAGTGGAGTACACTGGAACAACTGCAAGAACAACTGGCAATATGTGGTTATCCATGCAACAGTAGCAGAAGTCTGCTGGTTCAGCATGCAGCAGTAGAAGTAGTTTGCAGGTTCTCCATGTAGCAGTAGCAGAAGTCCGCTGGTTCAGCATGCAGCTGTAGAAGGAGTTTGCAGGTTCTCCATGCAGCAGTAGCAGAAGTCCGCTGGTTCAGCATGCAGCAGTAGCAGGAGTTTGCTGGTTCACCATGCAGCCGCTGGAGTTCCACAAGCTGGTCTCCGAAGGCCTTTGACCGGAGGATATCCATCCATCCACGGAAGGAGTGCTGATTAGAGGCTGTGAAATTGCCAAGGCACGCTACCTTCGGGGGACATGAAATAGCTTGCGAAGATTTCTCGCACCGCTGCACCTTGGCTGGATGAGCGGCCAAGCCCCAGGTGGATGGAGATTCACCAAAACCTGCCTGTGTCTCCACTTCCATGTCGGGACCGTCATAGTCCCAAACATAGTTGTGGAGAACACAGGCAGCTTTGATGATTCCATCAACCGTGTGCTCATCCAGCCTCTTTACAATGGTGAAGACCCTCCACTTGCTAGACATGATCCCGAAGGTGCATTCCACAAAGTGTTGTGCCCGGCTCAGCCTCGTATTATAAACTCTCCTCCGAGCATCCAGTCCCCTTTGTGAGTAGGGCCGCAGCAGGTTGCACATTAATGGAGAAACTTCATTACCTACCAGGACGAAGGGGACGGGAAGTGTGGTACCAGGAAGAGGTTTTGGTGGGGGTAGAGACACTTGGTCTTGCAGCACTTGCCTCCCAAACTCCAAGTTCAGCAGCGCCTGGGAGTTCCCAGTACTTCCATAGGCGCCAACCTAATAGCAACAAATTTATAGTGTGCATCAGCCACCGCCATCAGGACCACAGAAAAATACTTTTTATAATTATAGTACATGGATCCTGATTGCAGTGGCTGCTGCACATGTATATGCTTACCATCGACGGCGCCTATGCAATTGGGGAATTTGGCCACAGATTGAAAGCCTGCTGCTATCTGCAACCAAATGTCCTAGGTCGGGCTTGGCATCGTGATGGGCTGCAAGTGCTGCCAGAACAAGTGGCATGTGCACCTCACAATTCCAGAGATGGTTGATTTACCAACCCGGAATTGGAGGTGCAGATATGCATAACTCTCTCCGAGTTGCAAGAAATCTGTAAAAGGAAAAAAAAAAAACCAATTGGTGTCTAGGTAAAAATATTAAAACAATTTGTATGGTTTTTTTTTTGACGAAAAGCAGTTAATACTAATTCCAGTCCAAAAAAACGTACAGCAAAGTGTGTGTTAAGCAATACATGGTATGGTTATTTGGGCGAGAAGCAGGTAAAACTGCAAAGTGTTTGTTAAGCAATACATGGTATGGTTTTTTTGGCCTTGAAGCAGTTACAACTGATTCAAGTTCAAAATTTTTTTGCTAATATTATTTACCGCAATGTAATCAGAAGTCGTTCCGTTGGAGAGATGGATGTCCTCATGGTGGTGTTCTCCCATTGTAAAAATGGAGATAAAATTTCCACCAAGCTGTCAAAGGCCTCCGGGGACATTCTAACGGAATCCAAAAATTTTGCGGGAAAGCTGTAGGGAGAAAAAAAATATTAGAATTTTTAAAAATAGCAGAATCCAAAAATGTACAATGTTTTTAAACTTTGCAATTCACATATACCTGCATTAAAAAATGTTAACATGTAATGTGGAATCTAGTAGAGTATAGTGTAAATGCAAAATTTACATACCTCCTCAATTCAGCATACAGTTGGCCCATATGGCCCCTTTGGTTGCGCAACAAGTTGATAGGGTGCACCCACCATTTATGTCTCCTGCGTCGTTCCATTCTTTCCTAAAATATAAAATGACAATAAAGAATAAGTGAAAATAATTTTTATTTTACATTATACTATCTTTTCGAACATCAGTTGCAATACAATAGCGTTAAATATGACATGCACTAAAAAAAATTTCAAGACATTACTATATGCATTTCAAAACAAAGGTCCTAAACCAATCAATAATCAATCACTGTACAAGACACAATTGCTAAAAAAAAAAGTCCCCCCAGGAAGAACATCAATTGCAATACAATAGCGTTAAATATGACATGCACTAAAGAATTTCTCAAGACATTACTATATGCATTTCAAAGCAAGGGTCCTAAACCAATCAATAATCAATCACTGTACAAGACATAATTGCTAAAAAAATTCATTTTAACAGCACACAATCAGTTACAATAAAAACTATACACAGACTTGCCCCTATCCCTCCCTCCCCTTTGAAGAAGAAGCTGGTCTGCATGAAATTCTAAACACACAGCGTCTTGTGGCATGCAAAGGTATGCTCTGCAAAACGCTGTGTGAATCGACACTGTAAAAAAAAATAAAATTTTAAGTTCACATGGTGTAATTGTGGGCCGCATTTCGGCGTGTTTTTTTTAGTTCAATTAGCCTGAAATGCGCACAGCAATTATGGTAATTCATAGCTCTGATACAGAGCTATGAATTACATCCATACCCCTGAATTACAATACACACAAATTTAACACAAAAGACAGACAGAAGTTACATGCTTTTACACAGCCCACCCACAAAACACTCTGGTGGTAGAAGTATACGCTGAATATCGTATACTTCTAGCACCCCGTGTATTGTGGCACAGCGTGTGCCACAATATGAGATGTAACATACATACTTTTACATTACAAAGAGAGGTAACTTACCCTCCTTTCCTGATGCCCAAGTTCATTATAGCAGACTTTCAAAAGTGCTACCATCTCTGGGTTGATTCTTTGTCTTGCTTGATCCATGATGTCCAAATCCGTAAATGATGTAAAAGTTGTATTCCAATTTTGAAAAAACTTGTGTAAATCCCATCCAAGTCCAAGGATTACTGGCAAAAAAAGGGTGAAATCTTGCTCTTTTATATCATACATGGGTGTAGATTATTCAAATAATTATCCAATTATTATCTTTTATTTTTATTTTTTTACAGGACAGGGGCCATCTAGGTGCTAATAGGCTGACTTGAAAAAAATTTATATCTTCAAACATAAATTGGTGCTAATAGTCATTTTGAAAAATAATAGGGTGTTTATTGGCTGCCTAGAATTAAATACGCTTTGAAAATACGCCCCGAAATACGGCCGCGAATACGCGTGCAATACGCGCAATACAATTTGCTGTACGAGGCGTATTTCCCGGCGCAGCTCCAGACATACTCCTATCGTATTTCTGGGCGTAGATACACCCAGAAATAAGCTGTGTGAACATACCCTAGCTGTGCAAGTGTTAGTTCCACCTCTTGCAATTATTGTGAACATTTTTTTCCCTTTTATTTACCAATAATCTTTATTAAACTATAATAACATTCTTCTAACATCCCCACCTATGATTTATCAAATCCCTCATCCACCTTTTCACCATACGTTAAGGCTTTATATATTCTAAGCCCTTCATGTATAAGATCGTCCTCAAGGTAGAGTTTTAGAAAAGTCAGATCAATCGACTGTTGTGACTGTAATTTTCCATCCTCATCTTCTCTATTAGAAATAGGATTTAAAGAAATACCCGTTATTAGTTTGTTGATCAAATTGCCTCTTGTATTATGTCTCTTTTTCAAGAAGTCCATTTTCAGGGAGATAAGACAGCTGCCTTTTTCAATTCACCAGGAGTTCCTCCCAGGATAAAATAATTCCAGCTAAAACAGTGCTAGTAAGGACATACAAAAGCAGAAGGTGCAGTATATTAGTAGGTTCTTCTGAAAATCCCTTTCAAAACCTGCTCATGTTTCAGAGTTGTACTCAGCCTGGTACATCTCAGATACTCGTTTTGAGCAGTCCATGTTCGTTACTGCAGCCATTACTAATTTCTCAGTCGATCCCCAGCAAGGATTGATTGGAAAGAAATATCTCCACTAGAAATGGCCAAATTCAGGCATTTCTCATGGCGTTGTAACAATATATTTATATGGATAAAAACACTCTTGGTATAATGAGTGGGGATTTTAATTCTGTCATTTCCCCACTGGAAGACAGGAGAGATGGAATGCCCAGGAGGTGGGGAGGAAACGTGGAGAAAACTTCTCTGGCAACATTCATTGAGAATATGAACCTTTGTGATTCTTGGAGAAGTTTACACTCAAATGAGAGAGAATTTACACACATTTCCCATCCCCACAATAGTTGGTCATGGATAGACAACATTTTCACTTCCCGCTCCCTTTTGCCCAGAGTGGAGGAGTTGGCAATCCGGAACATGGTCATCTCTGACCATTCCCCAGTTGTGCTCACCTTATAAGACCGCTTCCCCAGAGGTAGTGACTATATCTGGAGATTCCTGGCCTTCCTAATAAAAGTTTCACATCACTTTACAGGGCTGGTGGCTTGAGTTCCAGGCAACCAACGGCATCCACGAAGAGATAGCCCAATTGTTCTGGAACATGGGGAAAGCCATTTTACGAGGAAAACTAATATCATATATATCTCAAATAAAAAAAAAAAGCAGAATAAAATTGACTTGCTGAGCAAGAACCTTTGGGATGCATATAACACTTTTACCTCCTCTCCTACTGTAGAACATAGGTCTAGGTGGATCACGGCGAAACAGTCCTGTGACTCCTGGTTGGAAAAAAGAGAGCACCTCAAATGGTAGCAAGCCTAAGCCAGACTATTTAGATTCGGCAATAAACCTGGTAGATTATTGGCGAGATTTGCAAAAGGCCCACACCCACCAGCCCCATTGCCCTCTTTGAGAGATCACGGGGGGGGAATTAGACGAAAAGGTGAGAAAGCAACAGAAACACTCAGGACTTATTACAATAACCTCTACTCTGACGAACATCTAGATGATCACGTTTCCGAGACCTGGCTCCAAAAAGTAGATTTCCCACACTTCTCAGAGGCGGAGATTGAAGCTATGGGAAAACCCATTATTGTATCTGAACTTGGAATGGCTATTTCAAAACTCCAAAACAATAAATCTTCTAGACCCGATGGATATACGGGAGTAGTGTTGAGCGATTAAATCGAAAAAAGTTGAAATCTCCCAGATTTTCACTAAAATCTTGGTTCTGTGATGAAGAGATTATTTTCCTTAAAATCTTATCAATAATCGCCATCGTGGGTTTCAATTGCATCATTTTCGCCACTTCCTGTTATTATGGCGGCCAGCCAATCAGCACAGAGCACGAGGCGGGGGGTGAAAAACGTCACAAGTGGGGTGTGTAGGGATCTCATTGGCTGCTGAAATCATATGACCTCATTTTATTCTCTACTATGTTGGTAGCATGTTGTTAACAGAGGTCGGTTTGTTTTCATTCCCTAGACAAACATCTCCTATAATGACCTATCCTAGATCAATTTTTCTGGGCATATGGAGCATTGTGAGGACCATTAATTTGGCTTCTAGCTTTGTGAACTCTCAAGATATCTCTCCCAAGGAGTAGGATTATCTGTGCTTGAGTATCAAGTTCTGGTATAAGATGAGCTATATGCCCAAATGGGAGTGATATTCGGGCAACATCTGGTTAGGGATTTCAGCCCTATTGTCTGGGGATCTGGTTGCCTCGATTATGGTAGGTAAGGGCAAGCAGGTGAAAACCATCAATAGACTCTACCTGGTAGCCAGTAGCTCTCCCCCCCGCCGTCTCAACAGTACCTGCACAATTTCTTTAGTGAGTAGGGAGAGCTGGGTCCTTTGATGTTAAACATTTTCGAAGAAAGAAATATCTGGCTAGAGACTTGTTACTTTGGTCATCTAGAATTGCATAGATCTTGATTGCTTTGTCTTTGTGCCCTGATGGGTAGACTCTGACTAGGCATATTTTGGAGCAGGACCTGCCACCTGTGAGTCCTTTGCAGACCTCTGTACACTGAGAAGTAACTGCTGGTGTATCTGTACTCGCATTACTCTCTCCTTCACCATGTTCCTCAGTGCTTTCTGCATGTGGTAAAGTCCATGGGGCTGGACCAGGGTGTAAAGCTGTGTTGTGATTTGTTCTGTCACATTCTGTACATTTTACACTGACCTTACAGTCCTTGGCAAAGTGCGATGTCGACAAGCAACATTTGTAGCATATGTTATTCTCCTTGAGGAAGGTTTTGCGTTCTTCCATCGACTTTTCCCTGAAGGCTCTGCATTTCAGTAGAGAATGTGGTTTCCTGTGCAAGGGACACTGCTTACTGGATCCTTGATCGGGGCGTCCTGGTGAAAGGAGTTTGAAAAACCTGTGAGAGTTATCTGTATGAGAGATATTGGTTTTGTGAACTGTCACTGGTGTTCTATGATGCTTAAGACCAGGAGGAGTGACACTTGACATTGTAAAATCAAAGCTTGGATCATTCCTAATCTTTGTTTGCTGTGTAACAAAGTCCACAAACACACTAAATGGAGGAAATGGTACATTGTGAGCTTGTTTATACGGGACCATGTGTGACCCACTTATCTTGTAGGTTGTAAGGAAGCTGTTGTACTATAAGGGTTTTGACACCTCTGGCTTTTGTCAAGAAATGCAAGTCCTGGTAGATCTCCATCTGCTTTGGCAACCTGTAGTTCCATTAGCAAGTCACTTAGTTCTACTAAGTTTCTGGATCCCTTACTGGCTATTCTAGGGAAGTCATCAATTCTTTTGAACAATGAGCTTTCTAAAAGCCTCTGCTGAACCATAACACTCATCTAGTCTCTCCCAGACATTTTAAGAACCTGTTTCTGGGTAATTTATATTAATGTCTCTTATCCTCTTAGCATGCTCAGCAGATTCATTTCCCAGCCACTTTACTAGGAGATCTAACTCTTCCCTACTTGACATCTCCAAGTCTCTGATTGTATTCTGGAAAGAGGATCGTCAAGCTTTAATAGTTTTCTGGACGATCGCGAACTTTACAAGTCCTTTGTTGACCAGCTCAAGTCGAGCAAAGAACTTAGCAAAGTCCGTTGTTGGGTTGATTGGCACTGAAATGGGTCGCTGGAGAATTGTTCTGGTGTGAGTGAGGTGTATGATCATACCTGTTAGGAATCTTTGCATCATCCTGTCAGTATCATACCCTTTAGGGGTGAAGAGACTTCCTCTGTGTTGGAATGAAGACTAGATTCTTTGTTGATTTGGGGAAGTCCACTTGATCTGTATCACGCTGCCTGCATCCTCTTGCTTGTAGAACTGTGGTCTGAAATCAGTTCCTGCTGCAGGATAGGATGTCTTGGGTGGCTCAGTGATGATTCTTTTGGGTTTTTTGAGCAGGCTGAGAGCGCTAATGGAGTGTTGATGGATGTACCTCTGAAGTGCGCTGTAGTGGGTCTTGAGGGCTTTGCTCTAGGCCAAGCACATTACTGTGTCCACTGTGGTCACTACACGGAGATGCAGCTGCTTCTAAGATTTCTGCTTCAGCTATGGCAGCTGCTGTTCTTCTCAATAGTTTAGCTTCTCCAGTGCTACTTGTAGGAGTGTCCTTTCCAGCTCTAATGAGGCCTCTTTTGCGCTCTCTCTGCTTGTTGTCTCACACGCTCTGCTTCCAGGGCTGTTTGTTGTCGTACCCTCCCCTGCTTCCAGGGACGCTTGTTGTAACTACAGTTGCATCTCTTGTTCAGCAAAAGCAGCTCGAGCCGTTGCTGCTTCAGCCTTTGCGCGGGCGATGGCGGCTGCACTGCCGACCGCTGATGCTTTGGAGGAGCTGGCTCTTGATCTTGTCTTTAGAGAAGATTGGGGGCTTTGTGACATGGTGTGACTGTTTAGAGATCGCTGTGTTGCTTTTCTTGCAGGTGACTGCGTGTACTAGCTGACCTCTTTTATAGCCTTGAATCTTCTCCTCTTGTTTTAGCAGTTTTTTTTATTGTCTTGTCCCCCACTTCACGTACCCCCAGGGTCCCATGTGGAGCTCGACAGGCAGCTAAAAAAGCCTTTCCCACTTGTCAATAATTACAACCGTGTTTGAAGTCGTAGTTTTATTAAAAAGGATGTAGGATTGGGTAAAACTGATGGACAAACAAAAATGTCATTAGAATACACATAGGCTGTTTTTTAACAAACATAAAAAACAGTGTACAAGGTAGAAATACAGTAAACTTTACATGGTGGACAAATGCTTAGGTCAATCTGAATAACAGAACAGTATAATCTGTCATAACTACATACAACAAGTTCTAAACTGTACTAGCAGTGCTTATGAAGCTAGATATAGCTAGACATTTCCACAGCCTAACAGCTTACCAACTATGCTTTAACAAGAGTGGAGATGAGATGGCTGATGATGTCCTCTCTGTGTAGACATGAGTTGAAATGAGTCATCTACCCATAATGCAAAAGAACTTCCTCTTAGGCAGGAAACAACAAACATTTGTGAAACCCTGCAAACAAAGGCTACAAGGTGGCACCAAAGGCATTAATTATTTAACTAATGCATGTAAGCCATATAAAATTACCATATTGAATTACAAGTACAAACATTAATATATGTCTATGAGCAGCACAACCTTTACTATTGGTTTCTTTTACAGCGGTATGTCCCAAAACCAGCAAAGATGCCCTTGATAGAATCTCAAAATAAAAAGTAAGATGGATCAGATGTACGAGGTCTAACGAAAGTAGCGATTTGGTGAGGTTTGAGGTTTATAGGTGCATGCATTATTTGAGGGGATGATACAGCTATTATGAAACTATTATGAAACCATTATGTGATCAACTGGACGCAATATGGTAAAAGGTGAAGTGCAACGTGACTGTAGTGCAATTGGGAGGGGAGGGTGGTTAATGTTTAATGTTTTTTATTGCTGTATAAATGATTATTGTTCATTAAATAATGAAAATTACAATGCTTTCATTATGTTTTGCACCGTTTTAATCTCTGTATTACTTTAAATTAGACAATAAAAATGTTAACAAAAAAAAAAAGAAAAAAAAATGCCGGAAGAAGGTAGTATTTGACCACTATTTTAGTTGAGCTGTACATTGACTATCCATGTCCTGTACCGCAGCATGACCCAAAAAACTGCATGACCCACAGATCAAAAAGTGCCCGAAGAAAGTAGTATTTGTACCAGTATTTTAGTGAAGTGGACATTGACTATCCATGTCCTGTACCGCAGCATAACCATCAAACCTGCATGACCCACAGATTAAAAAGGGCCGGGAGAAAGTAGTCTTTGAGCCATCATTTTAGTTGAACTGGACATTGACTATTCCTGTCCTTTACCACAGTATGACCCTCAAACCTGCATGACCCACAGAACACAAAGTGCCAGAAGAAAGTAGTATTTGAAGCAGTATTTTAATTGAATTGGACATTGACTATCCCAGTCCTGTACCGCAGCATGACCCCCAAACCCGCATGACCCACAGATTAAAAAGTACCAGAAGAAAGTAGTCTTTGAACCACCATTTTAGTTGAACTGCACATTGACTATCCCCGTCCTGTACCACAGCATGACCCATAAACCTGCATGCCCCACAAATTAAAAAGTGCAGAGAGAAAGCAGTCTTTGAACCACCATTTTAGTTGAACTGGACATTGACCATACCTGTCCTGTACCACAACATGACCCCAAAACCCGCATGACCCACAGCTTATGAAGTGCCGGAAGGCAGTATTATTTGAAGCAGTATTTTAGTTGAACTGGACATTGACTATAGCTGTCCTGTACCGCAGCATGACCCCCAAACCTGTTTGACCCACAGATTAAAAGGTGCCGGAAGAAGTTGTACGCGGTAGTTTCTGTTAATTGCTTCTAAGCATGACGTGTATTCATTTTGATGTTACTGTTTTTTTTTTATTTCTGAATAACTGTCACATTTGAAAGCGTAGTCATTCTATTTTGATATTGTTTGTATCATTGTTCACTCAATAAATCTGGTTGAAATATAAAAAGTGCCGGAAGAAAGTAGTCTATAAACCACCATTTTAGTTGGACTGGACATTGACTATCCCTGTCCTGGACCGCAGCATGACCCCAAAACCCGCATGACCCACAGATTACGAAGTGCCGGAAGGCAGTATTATTTGAAGCAGTATTTTAGTTGAACTGGACATTGACCCCCAAACCTGTATGACCCACAGATTAAAAAGTGGAAGAAAGTAGTATTTGAAGCAGTATTTTAGTGAAATAGACATTGACTATCCATATCCTGTACCGCAGCATGACCCAAAAACCCTCACAGGTGTCCTTATGGACCATCAGCAGAAAATTTCGCAATAAGAAATAAACTATATTAAAAAAAAACTAGTTTTCCAATACTGCTGCTGCTAGAGCTACGTGCCATTCTACTGGTGACATTGTTCCACCATGATATTAAAATGTGAAGCAAGCGAAACAGATGTCCCCAGTAGGTCAACGAGGCCTGTCTGAAAATCCTGCATTCTACTGTAAAGTGGGTTGAAGGAAATTACTGATCAAGGTGGGTGAGGCTGTAAACGTGGATCATGGAGGTTCAGCTAGCAGGGCTGGACTTACAGTGGGTGCGGTGAGAGCCCTGGCTGGCGTCCATCATCTATTAACACTCAGGATCAACTAGCAGGGCAGGACTTACAGTGGGTGCGGTGAGAGCCCGGGCTGGCGTCCGTAATCTATTAACACACAGGTTCAGCTAGCAGGGCTGGACTTACAGTGGGTGCAGTGAGAGCTAGGGCTGGCGTCAGTCATCTATTAACAAGGCAACAAAGCCCTCATGACTCATCAACGAAAACAGTCGTGCTGAAGCAGAGTGCGGAAGTGAGAGCTAAGACCTCGATCCTTTCTCAGAAGACAGTCAAGAACTGAGTAGCGCTTGAGAAATTTCTGCCTCTATGAGAGCGCTTGCTCCTCCGTATGAGTGCGGACCAATTGAGCTTCACTTGGAAACGCTCCTGTTCCACCCAGGTGCCCTTTTTCTTGGCTTTCTTTTTCTCATTTTACTCAACGTGCTGGAGGAAATTGCCTCTGTTCTTAGGGTGACGAATGTGCTCCATACCCCAAATTCCTCTGAATAACCTACATCTGTTCAAGTCTTTTATCAGTGGTTACTGTATCTCCCTTGTACAAATCAGAGGAATATTTGTATCAGCTATTTTGTACATGCAAGTTTTTTAGTATTTTAATTCTAGAAAACACATTTTTAAAATAGGATGGAATCCCACCACGTCTTTGTTTCTCGTTTTATTAAATTGTATTAAACGGTTGTCTCACTACAGGGATTAAAAGCTATGTTAAAGATCTTGCAAAAACAAGTCATTTTGCAATATGTGTCCATTAACAGTGTCCTACCTATTCCTGTTTTTGACAGCACCATGCCCCCAAAAATTTAAAACATCACCCGTTGGCCACTGTTCACAATTGTGAAGAACAAATGTCTGTTAGAAACCCCATTTTTTACAATAGGACCTGTAGTAAAAGCTTTTATTTTTACAGCACCATGCCCCCAAAAATTCAAAACATGACCCTTCGGCCACTGTTGACAATTTTTGAAGAACAAAAAGTCTGTTAGAAACCACATTTTTTATAATAGGACCTGTAGTATAGCTGTATTTCACAGCACCATGACCCAAAAAATTATAAAATGACTTCTCAGGTACTGTTAAAAATTGTGAGGAAGAAATGCCACTTAGAACCCACATTTCTGTTCCAAAGAACACAGCCCCATGACCCCAAAACCATTGACAGTGCTTAAAATTTTCATGAAGAAGTGAGTAAATGGAATACATTTTTTTCATGAAACAGTGTACAATTGGTGTCTCCACTACAGTCTCCTAACCGCAAAACCAGCAAAATGACCATTTGTGTACTCAGAATAAAAATTGCAGTAATAAATAGTGTTGAGCGATTGCGTTGGCTATCGAGATCGATCGATAGTCGATAGTCGGCAGCTATCCCATAAGGTTTTTCGATAGTGAGCAATCGATTATTTCGCGATGACCATTAAATCTATGGGAGAGCAACCAACACCTCCATTAATTTCAACCCAAACAAGGCTGGAGAAGCTGAAAATTAACATCCACAACAGTCAAATGGATACGTGCTACATCTTAGGCAACACACTTAGGTTATAAAAGTCACAGAAAAAAAGTCACAGTCCATTTACTATCCCTGTCTTGTACCACAGCCTGACCCTTACACCTGCAAACACCCACAAATTAAAAAGTGCCAGAAGGCAGTATGATTTGAACCATCATGTTACTTGAACTGGACATTGAATATCCTGTCCTGGAACGCAGCTGAGCCCCAAACCTGCATGACCCCCACATTAAAAAGTGCCGGGAAAAAGGGGGTCTTTCAACCACATTTTTAGTTGAACTGGACATTGACTATACCTGTCCTGGGCCACAGCATGAGCCCCTAACCTGCATGACCCCCACAGTTATAATGTGCCGGAAAAGGAGTCCCTTTTAACCCCCATTTTAGTTGAACTGGACATTGACATACCTGTCCTGGGCCACAGCATGAGCCCCAAACCTGCCCCCCCATGACCCCCACATTTAAAAAGTGGCCGGAAAAAGAAGTCTTTCAACCACCATTTTAGCTTCACTGACATTGACTATAACCTGTCCTGGGCCACAGCATGAGCCCCAAACCTGCATGACCCCCACATTTAAAAAGTACCGGAAAAAGGGTCTTTCAACCACCATTTTTTTGAAAAGGCATTGACTATACCTGTCCTGGGCCACACATGAGCCCCAAACCTGCATGACC
>JAODAL010050282.1:0-27520 GCA_025379985.1 Phyllomedusa bahiana
TTGAAATTAAAATGACTTTTGACATCAGGACTCTGGGAAAGATGGGTGTTTTTAAATTTTTCTCTGTCTCTCTCACACAGTGATAATCCTGCAGATTATTACACCTTGCCCTTACAGATCTGCAGAACAAAACGATATGCTTTATCTGTTTGTGTTTACATGGGACTGCACAAGATCTCTCTCTCTGCTGCAGGACCTCTGATTGCTGTCAGTGGACAGCGCAAACCCCGCACGCATACGTCGCACCTATCACTGATTGCTGTCAGTGAACAGCGCAAACCCCGCACACATATACGTCGCACCTATCACTGATTGCTGTCAGTGAACAGCGCAAACCCCGCACACATATACGTCGCACCTATCACTGATTGCTGTCAGTGAACAGCGCAAACCCCGCACGCATACGTCGCACCTATCACTGCTTGCCGTCAGTGAACAGCGCCTGGTGGACCTGTGTACATGCAACTTCTAGTCGAGTCCAAAAAAAATTTCCCCTATAGAAAAATATTGATATACATACTTTAGGCCTAATAGGTAATTTCGCCTGTTGTTTATGGTGGATTTAGGCTGCTTTCACACAGCGCAGTTTTGGTGCAGTTTTAACTGTGCTCCAATTAAACTGCCTTTATTATCAGCAAACTCCTTTCAATCATACGCGCCAAAAATTTGAATATCCCTGGCCATCTTGCATGTAAGCCACGCCCCCTTCGAAAAAGCCACACCCTACTGAACCTAACTGTGTAATGGCTCTGGAAGAAAGCTAAATTAGGGTTTTGGCGTCACCAGCTTTTGGACGTTGGATAGCCTATTCAGCATCCAGAAAAGCTGGGAGATACCGCCAAACAGTGCCCAATAGGTAGGTATCTTCGGTGGCCTATTTAAAAACCCTGTAACCAGGTATTTATCCTCCGTAGTCAGGGTTTTGCCCCCTTCTAGGGCCCGGGAGCTGTCCCCAATAGCCAGAATAGTGCCCCTTACATCCCAAGGGGGCCTCCAATAACCAGGTAGTGTCCCCAAAAAGCCAGGTAGTGCCCCCAATAGCCACTTAGATACTCCTTACGCCAGGTATTCCCAAAAGCTAGGCGGATGCCCCCTTTATCCAAGGTAGATGCCCCCAAGAGCCAGGCAGATGCCCCATTAGCCCGGCAGATGCCCCCATGCCAGGCAGATGCCCCCCATGAGCCAGGCAGATGCCCCTTTATCCAAGCAGATGCCCCCTTTATCCAGGCAGAAAGCCCCCTTTATCCAGGCAGATGCCCCATGCCAGGCAGATGCCCCCATGAACCAGGCAGATGCCCCATGAGCCAGGCAGATGCCCCTTTTTATCCAGGCAGCTGCCCCCTTTGAGCCAGGCAGATGCCCCCATGAGCCAGGCAGATGCCCCTTTATCCAGGCAGATGGCCCCCATGAGCCAGGGCAAAATGGCCCCCATGAGCCAGGCAGATGGCCCCATGATCCAGGCAAAATGGCCCCTTTATCCAGGCATTTGGCCCCCATGATCCAGACAGATGCCCCCCATGAGCCAGGCAGTGCCCCTATAGCTAGTAACAATAAAATAAAAAACCTAGTTCACACTCCTCCCCTCACAAGCATCAGTCCTGCACCACACCCCTCACAGGCAATCAGTCACCCCCTCCCCACACACCCCAGCCATCCCTGCACTCACCTGTCCTGCTGGCATCCTAGTTCTTCAAACTCGGGGAAAGGGGGCGGAGCTTCACGGGCCCCGCTAAGCCCCGCCCCCTTCCCCCGCAATGCTCTCGCAGCTTCCGGAGAACATTGGCGGCGGCGGCGGCGCAGGACAGAGGCCGCCCGATGGCGCAGGACAGAGGCCGCCCGATGCCTCTGTGTACACCCTAAGTTGGGGGTGGGGGGGGGGGCGGGTCCCGGCCCCCATTAGCGGGAGTTACCCGCCAAAAACGGGAGGGTTGGCAACTATGCTTTCAATTATCTAAATTGTTTAGAAAGGTGTTGGAAGTAAGTAATCAGTGACTGGGTCTGAAGTCTTGTGGATACAAACACACTGATTACTCACTTTCCAAACAGTTTTGGTAAGGGTGCTTTCACACAGTGCGTTTTTTGTGCAGGAAGGCACAGCAATTAATGCTGTACATTGGTACACAAAAATCGTGGTAAAATCGTGGCAAAAATCGATTTTTGCCGTTTTTTTGTGCAGCAATATACAGCATTAATTGCTGTATTTTTCTGCACAAAAAACGCTTCAAAAACTCACCAAAAACGCACTGTGTGAAAGCACCCTAAGGCTGGGTTCACACGGCTTATTTGCGGCACCTCGCAGAGGAGACGGAATCCATAGTTCTCTATGAGAAGAGTGCATTACCGTAATGACTGACGTGTTCCAGCCGTAATTCGCGCACTACGGCGCGTAATTACAGACTGAAATATGTCCCAGAATAAGCCGTGTGAACATAGCCTTAGTGAAAAACAGCTTGCTGGTAATAAAGGCAGATTATTGGAGCGCAATTAACCCCTTAAGCCAAACGCCTGAAAAGTAGTTAATGACCAGAAATTTTTTTTAGTTTTTGCCTCCTTGCATTTCAACAGTTGTAACTTTTTTATTTTTTCAATGTTGTATGAGGCCTCGTTTTATTTGGGACAAGCTGTACTTTATGGTAGAATAGTTTAAGTTCACTTATAAATAATTGCAGAATTTTGTTTAAAAATTTTTTTGTACATTTTTTTTGTTTTTTACATTTTTTTTTTACACCATTCACATTTCACACTTAATAACTTGTTAGATTAATTCTACAGGTTATTACGGTCGTGTGGATACCTAACATGTGTAGTTTTTTTTGTGTGTAATATATGCACAATTATTTTTTATTAAATATTTACTTTTTTATAATTTTTTTTTACACTTTTTATGTTTTTTACTCTTTTTTTTTTTTTTTTTTTAAATCCCATAAAGGGAGAACTGTTTTACATTTTTATTTTTAAACCACTTAGTAATGTATTAGCATATTCATATATGCTAATACATTATAATCTGTGTCAGTCTGACACAGGCAGCGATCAGGGCAGCAATAACTGGCTTCTTACACAAAGCCCTGGGGCTACTCTAGATCCCCAGGGCTGACTGTACAGCCGTTCCCTGGGCTCTGTTGGGTCACTGGGAGTGCTGATCACCCGACAGAGCAGGGAAACCCTTAAAGAAGGGAGAGCCTTCAATTTTAAAAAATTGAAGCTCACTACCCCTAGAGAAGTTTGTCATCTGACGTAGAATCTTCAGATACCAACTCACAAACTATACAGATCTAGGGGAAGATCAAGAGGACTAGATCTAGAAAATGGGGACCAACAGCCAGAATTCAGGAGGAAGGGGAGTATATATGGATTATTATGCCTCCTCATCCTCTGCAACTCCAATACAACCCCCCCCCTTTTTTAGAGGGATGGAGAGGCCCCGCATCTGGCTGAGACATTCCCTCAGAAGTAACAACATCAGATCAGCATCAGATAATTAATCTTACAGATAGACAACTAAGTAGTAGAGAATTACAGATTCTACAGAGGGGTCTGACCTTTGTACCCACCACTAAGTATAGTGATTTTTCATGGATCAAAGATGTACATCTATTTGTGCGTAAGCTTAAATGGCATAAATTTTTTAAAATCAAAGATAAGATCAATGCCAACAGTTGGGTTCACGACACAGGATCTGGAAGGCATACGCACTTTAGTGTCCCTTATGGAGGAGGAAGAAATTAGAGAGGGACAAACTAAATTGAAGCTTAAAAGTAGGAGAATGCCCCCGAGTCAGCTGGATACACATGAAAATTGATTTTTTTTTTAAAAATTTATCTCAAAAAAAACTTCGTGATCTAGGTGAACAGAGATTACCATTTCACAATAATCTCAGCAGAGAGGAATTAGAAGCGTTGTCAGCACTGGAACGAGATAAGTCTATTATCATCAAACCCTCCGATAAGGGGGGAAACAGTCATATTAAATCATGACATGTACAAACAGATGTGTAACGATCTGCTTAAAGGACAAAAGGTATTATGACATTTACCTATGGATCCAACAACAGGCCTTCAACTATAGAACTAGAGAGAACTCGTGGAGGGTTTAGAAATGGGTCTTATATCACAAACAGAATTTAAATTCATGATGCCTTCTAACCCCCAAATACCGACCTTTTACTCGATCCCTAAGATCCATAAGGGCTGTACCCCACTTAAAGGTAGACCCATAGTCTCAGGTGTGGGTTCAATTACGCAAAATGTAGGGATCTACATAGATAACATCTTACAGGATTTCGTAATATACATTGCCTTTTTTACATAAGAGATACTTCAGACCTTTTGCGTAGACTAGAAGGGATCAGCGTTAATAAAGAAGTACTATTGGGCTCCATAGATGTTGAAAGCCTATACAGTAATATTCCACATGAAAAAGGTATCCAGGCAGTTGATTATTTTTTGTCCACAAGAAGTATAGAATTTCAGGCCCACAATGTTTTTTGTCTTTTAGACTACTTGATTTTGTACTACGATAATTACTTTGTTTTTTGCAACAAGACCTTCCACCAGTTTCAGGGGCACTGCAATGGGTAGCTCTTTGCGCTCCCGCATATGCAAATCTGTTCCTGGGCTGGGGGGAGGCTCCCTTGATATCTCAACCGGGAGATATCAATGGCCCCCCCAGATATTTTTTTGGGGGGAGGTACATCGATGACACATCATTCTTTTGGAAGGTACAAAATTTGTCATTTCGGGAGTTTGGTGCACAACTCAATAAAAACAATATCGGTATGCACTTCACATTTGAAATGCAAGAGAGATGATTACCTTTTCTGGATGTCCTTATTATTAAAGATCCGAATGGCAACATTCATACAGATATATATAGGAAACCTACAGCAACTAACAGCTTGTTACACTGGAAAAGTTACCATCCATTACCCTGCACGAGAGGAATACCGAAGGGTCAATTTTTGAGAGTCAAGAGAAATTGCTCCAGAGATGAGGATTTTAGGAGACAGTCAGGTTTTTTGAGAGAGAGATTTCTCAATCGAGGATATCCTACAAAAGTCCTGGAATCAGCCTTTAGGCATGCACAAAAAAAAAAAATAGGACAACTCTTTTAAACAGGGTAAGCCCCAGGTAGATAAAGAGACCAATGGAGCACGTATAGTTGCAACCTTTGATGATAGAAATTCAGAGGTAATCAATATCCTCAAAAAATACTGGGGTATCTTGATGTTAGACCAGGACCTAGAAGGATATCTTCCTCCAACCCCCTCGATAACCTATCGGAAGGGTAGATCCATCAAAGACAGACTGGTCCATAGTCACTATACACCAATACCCTCTCAAGGCACCTGGTTAGAAAGGAAACCGATGGGCATGTTCAAATGTGGGCAGAGATGTGTAGCCTGCCCATATGTACAACAAACCAAATCCTTTACAAGTGCCTCAAATGGAAAGCAATTCTTTATCCGTGATTTTGCCAATTGTAGGACAGAAGGAGTATTTATATGTGTATATGCCCCTGCCCACTTCAATTATATTGAAAAACAAGGAGAACATTTAAAAGAAGGGTGGGCGAACAATCGGGGAGACATACGAAATAGAAGAGACACACCAGTACTCGACACGTGTGGAACATCATAATGGTGAATGGAATCTTCTGCGCTTTTTGGTTTTAGAAGTTTTTAAGACCATCCCCTAGAGGAGGAGAATGGGATAGACAAAATTCTGTGTAATGGAGGCCCAATGGATTTACCGTATGGATTCTGTTCAACCGAAGGGCCTAAATGAGACTCTGCAATTTGGTTGCTTTATTGAATAGACTCTGCTTTGTATCTGTTCACATTGCTTTGTTTAGTTCACACTCTTCACAGAGGACCACTATTGATTCTTTAAGCTTGACCAATGAATATGTATCAGTATCATATCTTTAATTATTCATTATATTCATTGATTGCCTACAGATTGATAATTTATGTCAGCTGAGGACAATGAATTTTTGTACCCCGTATGTTGTCTTTTGGCTCCGCTTTAAGCCCGTGTCAAACCATGTATGCTATGTATTTTGCTCGGTGAGGTCATTCACAGATGTTTTGCCACACTGGTCTTTTGTCATCATGCATCATGGCAGATGAAGTGGCGTCATTAAGGGGTACATTCGCCAAGCCTTTGACTGTGCGGCCGCTGGTCAGTGAGTGCAGTTGGGAGTGCACATGAATTCTGAGATAACTGGGATTATAAATATGGCGCTGATTCCGGGAGTTTGGTTAGGAAACGGCATCTGTGTCTTCCTGACATGCGCAGTGTACTATTCTGAACGCCGGGCGCCGCGTGGTTTGTGCCGGTTTTCGGCATATGCGCAGTGCCGATTCCGGCCGTGTTAACCGGAAGTGACATGGTATTTCACTTCCGGATATGCGCGGCTGAATATCCGGAACGCCGGATAATCATGAGCAGTGAAATCTGCAATGGGAACCTGGAAACGGGCATAAATCATTACCATCTATGTGCAAACACTGGGGATTTGTATATTATACATCTGCGGGGGCATTTAAGACATATAAGGGAGACAGAGATAATCCTTCTCTGTATCCCTCTTATCTTGGGTGCCAGCATGCTAGGAGCTGCGGGATTCATCGTTGTTATACCCGGCAGCACTTAAGCTAAGTAAACGATTCATCTATCCAACCCGAATGGAAGTACATGTGTTGTAGTATATGCGTTGTAACATAGCGTATTCTTTTTCCACCGCGAATTTAGAATCCCCTGATGAACCCTAAAACAGTACGGGGGAAACGCGTCGGGATAGCTGGGATATAAAGGTGTTTACACACGCATGTAAATGACATTGCCTGTCATTAAAGCGGAGCCGCTCTTTAATCGGGGCGATTACTCCACTGACGGACAGTGGGACATATGCTGTTTTCATCTAGGTAATTATGGTAGTATATATGGGTTAAGATATTAATATTTTAGTAAGTCTAGTAAAAGTTATGTTTTAACAGGGATTATTATTTGCAGTGACATTATTTGTTTAAATCCTCTGTTCATATAGAATTTGTAGTGACTATCTGCCGCAATCAAAGGGTTAAAGCACCGGGAGCCTCGCAGGAACTGCGCTGTGTGAAAGCAGCCTTAGGAACAACCACTCCAGGTGGTGGTTGTACAAATGAATATGCCCTTGTGTTAGATTTTGGAAGGGTTCAATTGATGGTGATTTTTTACCATATAATGTTTTTTTTTCAGTGATCCCTTTTCCTTTTATGTAAAGAGAACAGAATGTATTTATTCATAATCTTTAATTAATAGTAACCAAACGGCTCAGTGAGTTAACCCCCAATCCCCATTGAGTGCCCTGCAAACTCTCTAGATTGTATCAATGTATTGCCAAAAGCAACAATGTTGCTGGTAACAAAAGTGAAACTATAAGGGTATGTTCACACGGCGTTCTGCAGGATGTACTGTATGCCGAGTGTTTTAGAAGCACGCACTGAACAGCATGTACTTCCAAGGACAGGAGGGGCCGGCCCCATGCACCTACGTTGTCAATGGCGCGTAAGCAACACAAAGAAGTGACCTGTCACTTCTCTCCCCGCTGTACAATACGAGCGCACTGTACGCCTAGGGGAGATAGCTTTCTGGTTTCTCTAGTGAGCGACCTTTGTGCTTCTTCTCCCCTGCTGTTTGTTTTTTCTGGTAGCAGGGAGTGATGTGATCACACAGGTCTGGGCACAGAACTGCTGGCAGCCTGAGAGCTTGTGTGTTATCTGATCTATCAGACAAAAGACACTAATTACTACTGTTTACTTTAGCTCAGAAGCTTCTATGGACCTGGGAGCAGGAGATTGTTTATCTAATTAGCAGAGGTCTGAATACATGTGGCTTATATGCTAATTACAGACAGCTTGACCAGGAAGTGACAGGATGCATGAATGAAATAATGCTACTGGCTCTGTATGAAACAGCCTGATGAGACAACCCCTTTAATGATGGACAACGCTGCAAAAATTGCACATACCCATTGTAATGAATAAGGTCCATCAGGCGTTCGCGGTGTCCGTTGTGAAACGGGATCACTAGGCGTCCGTTTTGAATTGAGGCACAAGGGGGATCGCCATTAAAACTAAAAGCAAGATTGCCCCCCCTAACCCTGACATGTTTTGCTGTATATACAGCAACTTTAGGGACATTGAGGCAAATAGGTATTTGACTCAATACCCCTGAAGACATGTATATACAGCTAAACAGGTCAAGGAGGCGAACTTGAGTTCAGTTTTAATCAGTTTTAATGGCGATCCCACCTTGTGCCATATACTGTGTGTGTGTGTGTATATGTTATTGGTGACGTATTGCTAAGTCATTGATCCCATGTGTTTTTAAATACTCTTTTAGCATGATGTATTGTGGTATGAACAAGGAAACTTGTGGCCGAAATGCGTTAGTGTACTCGACATACTCAATTTGGACCTTATTTTGGATTTTAATGAATTACATTTTATGGAAGTACTAGACTTTTTTTTACTATTTGGACTTCAATTCAGGTATTCCCGAAAAAATATTGACTGTAACTGCGCACTAACCCTAATTTTTTTAATGGGTTTGAATGGGGTAACTTACCCATTCGCCAGCTTTTCCAGGTCCGTGGTGCTGCCCCTCCAACGCCACATCCATATAACGTCAGTCCAACACCGCATTAGGGTTACCTATGTGATGTTGGACCAGAAATGACCTCAAAGAACTGAAATGCCATTAACCCATTTAAGTCCAGTAAAAAAAACTCCTTTGTTACACTCTCTGCTCTCCATAGACTGCACTACCTTCCAGCCCTCTCACGAAGCCTGCTCTCCAGGCCACCTCCCTCCCATAGAGTGCTCTCCAGGCCACCTCCCTCCCATAGAGTGCTCTCCAGGCCACCTCCCTCCCATAGAGTGCTCTCCAGGCCACCTCCCTCCCATAGAGTGCTCTCCAGGCCACCTCCCTCCCATAGAAGTGCTCTCCAGGCCACCTCTCTCCCATAGAATGCTCCCCAGGCCACCTCCCTCCCATAGAGTGCTCTCCAGGCCACCTCCCTCCGATAGACTGCTCTCCAGGCCACCACTCTCACATAGACTGCTCTCCATGCCACGTCTCTCCCATAGACTGCTCTCCATGCCGTCTCTCTCCCATAGACTACTCTCCATGCCCCTCTTTGTTACACAGACTGTTTCCCATGCCCCCATTTCTTACAGACTCCTTTCATGGCCCCTTTCTCTCTCACATTCATGCCCCCACAGTCTACTCCCTCCACACAGACTTCTCCCTATGCCCCCTACCTTTCAGTCTCTGCAGCAGAAAGCTGAGCTGTCAGTGTTTCCTCCCTGCACTCAGCGATGACTGCAGGGAGGGGATGTGCAGGACTGTGCAGCTGTAACATTGTGGTCATGCAGTTCTAGAAGATGAGGTGGAAAACTTCATTAAGTTTAGTCCGTGATCCTGAGGAGCTTAGAGAAAAAAAACACAGGCATTTCGACCCCTTTGAGGATGGGGCCCAGGCTATCGAACAGTTTGCCCCCACCATGTCAGTCCTGCAAAAACATCTACTACTAGTGCTTTCTGTGGCGTAGCGGCAGCGGTGGGTCATGGTGAGCAGAGGACAGAGCCTCTCGGCAGACTCCTTCCCCTTTCTCCTTCCCGACAGAGCTGCTGACTGGATTCTGTTACATCAGCTGGAAAGAGACTCTGGCTGCTATAACCTGAAGGAACATAGACAGGAGAGGAAGGGGGCGGCAGGATCTCCAGACACCTTCATCCCGTAGACTGCTCTCCATGCAACCCTCTCCCATAGACTGCTCTCCATGCAACCCTCTCCCATAGACTGCTCTCCATGCAACCCTCTCCCATAGACTGCTCTCCATGCAAACCTCTCCCATAGACTGCTCTCCATGCCTATTTTACATAGACTGCTCTCCATACCACCTCTCTTCCATAGACTTCTCTCATGACATCTCTCCCCCATAGACTACTCTCCATGCCTGCTCTCTCCCATAGCCTGCTCTTCATACCACCTCTCTCCCATAGCCTGCTCTTCATACCACCTCTCTCCTATAGACTGCTCTCCATGCCTCCTATTATACATAGACTGCTCTCCATGCCACCTCTCTCCCATAGACTGCTCTCTATGCCACCTATTATACATAGACTGCTCTCCATGCCACCCTCTCCCATAGACTGCTTTCCATGCCACCCTCTCCCAAGCTCTCCACTACCTAACCCAACCCCGGCCCCAACTATGCTCCTGTTATTGTAGCAGAGAAGAATAATGATAATGGGGGAGGTCCAGGGAACGAGAGGGACATGGCTTAAGAAACAAGTTCTTTCAGCAGCACAGAGTATTTCAGCAGAACAGCTTGCTGACTTTGTGACAGGTTGGAAAATAAGAGTAATAATGAAGGGAGCAGAAGAGGCCAAATTACTGGGGAAAAAGAATAGGTGGACTGGACCCATTTCAATAAACCTGTTAGGGAAGCGTTTTTGCTGTGGATCCCTCGGTGGTAGTTGGTTCATTCTCAGGTTTCTGACACAGAAACTCAGACCTCCAGAAAGGGAAATCCTGCACCGCACGAGAAACCAGCGCAACGTCGTGAGTGCAGTAAAGAGCAAATATACACAATAGGAAATTGGCTGTAAAATCTGGTGGTGCTGCAAATCTCCGACAGCTCGAATGTTGGGTATGTGACTCACCGGGGGCCTCCCCCACCGCTCAGCACCGGGAAGGGTCACCGCTCACATGCATTTACTCTGACTTTTTAAAAATCTTTCTCTTTTCTATTTCTGTATCGGAGGAGAAGGGGGGGTGGGGGGGGTCTCTAAAGTATAAGCCTGAGCATGGTGCTCTCACCGAGAAGATAACGACCTTGGGAAGATGATGTGACCTCTAGCAGTCTGGAGGCCTTTCTTCTGATCTGGGGGATCTTGACCACTGTGGGAGACCTCACCTGGTCTGTGCCTAGAGACCTGTCTACTATTATTATTAATTTTAGAGCACCCTTAGTTCCAGGGCGCTGAGCATCCGAGGGGGGGGGGAGGGGGGGGGGGGGGGGTTATATACATAACGTAGGTCAAACAAGTACAAAGGGAAATAAATAAAAAACTGGGACAAGAGGGAGAGAGGGCCCTGCACTGGAAAGGGGTTTCCCAAACTACATGGAAGGTGGGGAAAAAACAGCAGGTTTAGGGCATTTCCCTTTTCCCAGGGAGGGGAGGGGGTGGGGGTCGCCCGTGGGGGCCAGGCCCCTGCCACCTGCGGGGGCGCCCCCGGCCGCCCTGCCCCCCGAGGACGCCCCCTGACTCTGCGCGAAATGTTTTATAACATTTGCCAGGCCCGCAGCCCGAGGGAGGGGAAACGGGGCGGATCGTTCCCCTCCTGACTCCCCCCCCTGTATCAGCGTCACAGGGGGGGCATTGGGTTTTCCCCCCAAAGCACCCTGTGAAAGCTGGGGCCCCTCGGCGACGCTTGCCCCCGATGAGACCCCCGGGGGGGGCTTCGTGCATCTAACAAACGTGAAAAAACGTCACACCGCTTAAAAAAAACCGCTCAGCAGCTTTCCCGGGGCCCCGGGGTGCGGGGGCCCGGGGAGGGAAACTTTTGGGTTTTTTTAAAATTTTCTTACAGGGGGGGGGCACTGGCTACAAGAGGGGCAAAACTGGCCCACAAAGGGGCATTAAATGGCTACAAGGGGGGGATCCCCGGGTAACCAAAGGGAAAAAGGGGACACTGGCCCACAAGGGGGGCACCCCTGGGTACCCAAAGGGGGGACCCTGGGTACAAAAGGGGGCACCCGGGTACAAGGGGGGGATCCTGGCTACCCAAGGGGGGGGGGGACACTTGGGTACAAGGGGGCCAAAACTGGCTACAAGGGGGGGACACTCTACAAAAGGGGGGGATCCTGGGAAAAGGGGACACTGGCTACAATGGGGGGACCCCGGCTACAATGGGGGCACACTGGCTACAAGGTTGGGACCCGGGCTTTCAATTGGGGGGACACCCCTACCAAAGGGGGCACCCTTGGGTACAATGGGGGGACACTTGGGGTTTCAAGGGGGGACCCCGGGTACAAGGGGGGCCAAAACGGCTACCAAATGGGGCACCCCCGGCTACAAGGGGGGGCCCCCCGGCTAAAAAAGGGGGGCATCCTCTGCAAGGGGGCATCCTGGCTACAAAGGGGGGGACCCTGGCTAAAAATGGGGGGACCCCCGGCTAAAAAGGGGGGCACACGGCTTTCAAGGGGGCACACTTGGGTACAAGGGGGGCAAACCTGGCTACAAGGGGGGCTCCTTACAAGGGGGCACACTGGCTACAATGGGGGGACCCTTGGGTACAAAGGGGGCACAAATGGCTACAATGGGGAAAACCTTGGGTATAATGGGGGGCACTGGCTACAAGGGGGGCATCACTGGCTACAAGGGGGACACTGGCTACAAGGAGGGGATCACTTTGGTAAAAAGGGGGGACACTGGCTTTCAAGGGGGGCATCACTGGCTACAAGGGGGGGCACCAAGGCTACAAGGGGGGCATCACGGGGTACAAGGGGGGGGTCTACTGGGTTTCAAGGGGGCATCACGGATACACAAGGGGGGGATCACTGGCTACAAGGGGGGCACACTTTTTTACAAGGGGGGACACTGGCTACATTGGGGGTACCCCTGGGGGTTCCCCGGGACTGGGGGCACCCTGGCAACAATGGGGGGATTCCTGGGAAAAATGGGGGCACACTGGCTACAATGGGGGCATCAAATGGCTCAAGGGGGGGATCACTGGCTACAAGGGGGGGATCATTTTGGGTGCAAGGGGGATCATTTGCTTTCAAGGGGGGATCCCCTGGCTACAAGGGGGGGCCCTCCCCACTGGCTTTCAATGGGGGGCATCTACTGGGAACAATGGGGGGCATCACTGGCTAAAAGGGGATCAACTTTGGCTATAGGGGGCATCTACTGGGTACAATGGGGGCCCCACTAGCTACAAGGGGGGGGGGCCTTCCCACAGGGGGGCATCACTGGGGTTAAAAAGGGGGCATGTACTGAAACAGGGGGCAAAAACAACTGGCTAACAGGGGGGCATCAACTGGCTACAGGGGGTAATCACTGCTACAGGGGGGATCACTGGCTTTTCAGGGGGGTACACCTGGCTACAAAGGGGGTATTTTTCATTTGGGTACCATTTTGGGGATGCATAGATGGGGAGTTTTTTTTATAGAGAAAAGAATTGGGGTTTTGGGAAAAGCTGATAAAAGGGGGGGGGTCTTAAGGGAAAAAGTTTTGTTTAAAATTTTAAAAGTGAAGTGTCGGGGGTAGTCCCTTTATGGGGTCTGGGGACAGGGTTTGGGAAAAAAAAAAAGAAGAGGGAAAAGAACAACCCCTTCAGAGAAAGTCCCCCTGTAGTCACCCCAAAATAACTTTACTGGGAACCATTTTTATGTCTGCCCGAGCCCCGTTACTGCGGGGGTCCCCCCATTTTAAAAATGGTAAATTAAAATTTGGGGTTTTATTAAAATTTGGTTTTTTAATTTATAATTTGGGCAGTTTTTATTTTTTCAGTTTACTATGTGCTGGGGGAAATGTTTCCGGTGTGGTTTTTATTTTCGGTCACTAAAGTGCTGGGGAAAAATTTTGTCAAAGGTTTTGTAGTAAAACCGGTAACTGGTGGCTGGTGAAAATTTTGGGTCAAGGGGTGGTTTTTATTAAATTCGGGGCACCCATTTGCTGGGTATAAAGTGGGCAAGGGGGTGGTGGAAAAAAATTTGGGTTTACTGTGTGGTTTTCTGATTTTATGGTCTTGGGAAAACTGGGGGGTTTTTAGGGAGTGTTTTTTTGGGAAAATGTATGACTAAAAATTTAGTAGTTTTTTTTTGAGCCATTGGGTTAAAAAACTTGTTTTCATAATTTTAAAATTTGGGTTTATTGGGGAAAGCACTGTGTTTTCAAATTTTGGCACATTGTACCAGGGGGAGGGGGGGGGGCCCAAAAATTTTTTTAAACCCCTTTTTCCTGAGTTAAATTTTTGGGCCCAGGGGAAAAAGCCCTGGGTAGGGGCATACATGTTTTTTTGGGGGGTGTAGTGGCAAACAGGGGTAATTTTAGGTTTTAGGCTCCTGAAGAGAAAAGGGTTTTTAGGTCACCTTTGAGACTAGTGAGAGGGCAAGTCCCGAAAGTGTTGGGGGAGTGGTTTCCCCGAAATGGGGGGGAAGCACGGGAGGGAATTTTATAAAAGTGTTCTGAAGAAAATTTAAACTAAACTCCCCCCCTTGAGAAACAAAGAAAAAAGGCTTAGACAAAAACAGTTTTTAAACAGGTGGTTTCCAAGTCCCAGGGTTCCATAGAAATATAATATTCTGAAAATAGGGGCATTTTTTTCTAGATGGGAATATAACAATTTTTAGTGGGCCAATTTTTGGAGAAAGGGGGCGTTGATCCAGGATTTTTTCCGATTGCCCCGATTGGAGTCGAAGGAAAATTTTTTCCCCTAAGAAGGGGCAATTTGCCTTCTAAATCATGCGGGTTTTTGCCTTCCTCTGGATCAACACTTTTAAAACTTTTAAACAACACTTTTAAAAAATTTGGGGAAAGGATTATGTATGTCTTTTTTTCGGGCCCGACAAAAATAAGTAACTATGGGAACCCAATAAAGTAGTTATTTTCTTTTACATAGGAGCAGTATTATAGTAGTTTTTATTCTTTACATAGGGAGCAGTATTATATTTGTTATATTCTTGGGACATAGGGGCAGTAAATTTTAAGGGAATTTGATTCTTTTACATAGGGAACAGTATTAAAGTATTTTTTATTTTTTACATAGGGGGCAGTAATTTTAAAAGAATTTTATTCTTGTTTTCATAGGGGCAGTATTAAAAGTAGTTATATTCTTGTCAAAGGGGGGGTAATTTTAAAATTTAAAAATTCTTGTTTCATAGGAGCAGTATTTTTTAGTTTTTTTATATTTTTGTACATAGGGGGCAATATTATAGAATTAAAATTCTTAAACGTAGGGAGCAGTATTATAGTATTATATTCTTGTACATAGGAAAACAGTATTATAGTAGTTTTTATTCTTTTACACAGGGGGAGATTATTTAGTTTATATTCTTTTACATAGGGGCCCGTATTATATTTGTTAAATTCTTGTACATAGGAGGCATTATAAAATTTGTTATTAAATTTTTTTACACAGGGGGCAGTATTATAGAAATTTTTATTCTTGTACACAGGGACAGTATTATATTTGGGTTTTAAATTTTGTACACAAGGGGGCAGTAATAGTAGTTTAATTTTTTGTACACACGGGGCAGTATTAAAAATATTATATTTTTGTACATAGGGGAGTATTATAGTAGTTATATTCTTGTACAAAGGGGCAATATTTTAAAATTTGTTATATTCTTGTACATAGGGGGGGAATAGTATAGTAGTTAAAATTCTTGTCATAGGGGGAGTAAATTATAGAGATTTTATTCTTGTACATAGGGAACTTTTTATAGAAATTATATTCAATTTTAAAAAGGGGCAGTATTAAATTAGTTATATTCTTGTACATGGGGGGATTTTTTATAAATAGTTTATTTTTTTACACCCGGGGGGAGTATTATATTTGTTTATATTCTTGGGACACAGGGTGCAGTATTTTTATAGTTATATTTTTTCCCCAGGGGGGAGTATTTAAGGATTATATTCTTTTTACAAGGGGGCCGTAATTTAAATATTTATTAAATTCCTTTTACATAAGGGGCAATATTATATAATTCTATTTTTTGTACATAGGATAGTATTATAGAGTTATAAATTTTTTGCACAAAGGGGGAATTTTTATAATAGTTTGTTTATAAACCCGTAGGGGAGAAATTTTTTTCCTTTTAAACCTTTTCTTTTGGGTAAATTTTTAAATATTCAAAATTTTATTTTTCTTTGCCTTTAACTCACATTAAAATCCGAGGATTTCTACTAAATGACTGATTGTAGTCGGCAGATTTGGATACAGTAATCACATAAATTGACGCTTTTATAGAACACATTACGTAGATTTGAGGTTTGTCCATAGCTGCATTCAATGAACCTCACTAACTTTCCCAGGAGTATGACCTCATACCACTTTTAGCTTTTTGTGTTTTTTTTTTCCTTCTTTCTTAAATTTGCTATTGTGGCAATCATACTTTGGGGTTAAAATACAGAACAAAAGTCAGGAAAAGTAATGCCTAAGAATAACAACTTGTGCCGGTTTTATCACATCCCATAAAAATCACCAGCCCAAGACCAGAAGCCTGCGTCACCCTGGACCTTCAGTTTCTTTTACGTGACCTTCTGAAAAAAAAATTAGATTTTTTTTTTCAATTTCACTTTATAATTGAGGATTTTCTTAGCAATTATGTTAATTACAATGTGTTTTTAAAACAGCAATTTTCCGAACGCTGCCTGTGATTGCTATAATTTCCTATATTGCTCATATCATCTAGTAATTTCCTGAATTAATACGTGGCTGTTTCCTCAAAGTCTATCTCACCCTTTCTCTTTCTTTAAAAACAATAAAGAAAGTGTCATTACCCTTCACCTGAAAAGCAAAATTGTCAAAATGAAACAATTTCAGGGGAAAACGATAAAATAAACACTTTAATAATTTGAGTTTGGAACCATGAATCACTTTGATTCACAAATTCTTTCGATTTGCTTGCTCATTCGTCCCACAGAACTGAGTTTTGGACTTAGAACTTTCAAAAAAATTCTGAAATATTTAAAACAAGAATAAAAAACTGAACAAAAACTAAAACCCTAAAAATTTCCTAAGAACATAAGCAATAATAGTAATGGGAAAATGAGTCGATTTTATTTAAAATTTAAATTTCTTATGAAAACATTCAAGATTTTTAAGACATATTTTCATCTTTGACATTCGTCACTTTGATAAATGACTGCCTGTTCCCCTTATACCCCAAAGCTGTAAAAACATTGTAATATCTTTATATTGATGTACAGATACAGCAGGAATTATTTTACCATTTGTGAAATGGAAAATAATTGTTTTTAGTAATTTGCTTTAGGTAAATGCAAAAAAAAAATTAGCATTAAATAAACTTCAATTCTCTTTGTTAGTGAATTTTATTTTCATTTAAAAAAAAAATGTCTATTTTTATGTGAACTTTATTCTATTGAAATTACTTAAATGTATTTATTGTATTTTATACCTTTTTTAAGCAAAAATATTATTTTGTGATGAGAATTTTTGAACATGTTTTTGAATTATCATATATAATTTTTTTTTAATCCTGATCATCCATAGATTTTCTACAGATTTAATTTTAACTCCTTAACGACCGCGCACCGTCTTTTGGCGTCAGCTGGTGCGGGTCGTTCGTCTGCAGCGATGTCTTTTGGCGTCACTGCAGACATTGGAGTTTGCGGATCCGGGCGCCACAGCGGCGCTGGGATCGGGGATGTACTACACAGCCCTGATCCCAGCACAGCTCCTGCAAGCACCGGGGAGCGGGGGTAATCTTTAACCCTTTGATTGCCGCAGTTCATCACCGCAGCGCAGGGCTGGGACAAGGCATTTTGGGGCCCGAGGCAAGTACAGCCAATGGCGCCCCCTCGCTCCCAAAAAAATTGCACCCCCCCACACACACTAATTCCTCTCACCCCTGCGCCAGGTCCTCTCGCCCCTACACCAGGTGCTGTCACTAATTTTCTGCATATTCCACATAGCTCCCGTCCATCTCCTCAGCAGTCACTGCACAATGACAAATCAGACCTGACAAATTTGCTTTTTCAAAATCGCTCACCTCCGTATGACAGTGAAATACCCCTAAATAACAGTCACTAAATAATCCACCTACACATGGAGCAAATATACCGGACAAATGATTGTTACTAAAAAAAAAACACTCCTACAAAGCCAAGACCCAAAACTATTACTACTTAAGGATCAAATAATCCTGCCAGACCCTGACCGAACGCGACCCTCACATGTGACTATCAGCTGTACACAGGCTCTGATTACATATACCACCGCCATACAGTGACCAGATAGTGGTAGATACTAGTTGTCTGTAGGCTCTGCAGAATTATAAGTGATTACACAGCAGTTACATTTAGTGACTTACAGGAGACGTCTTTTCTGATCAGCGTCGTTCACCTTACCTTTTCTTCTCCATCCGGTTCACACCTTCATGCCAACTGCTCCCGGCCAATACTCGTTCCTGCAGATTTGGACACAAATATCTTAGAATCCTCACATTTCCAGCAACTCCTTACTTATAGGTATATAAGTCCCCTCAGTTAGACAGGTATATATGTCCCCTCAGATAGGAAGCTATATAGGTCCCTGCAGTTAGACAGGTATATATGTCCCCTCTATTAGGCAGGTATATATAGGTCCCCATCAGTTAGGCAGCTGTATATGTGTGTGTGTGTGTATATATATATATATATATATATATATATATATATATATATATATATATATATGTGTGTGTCTCCTCAGTCAGGCAAGTATATAGATATTGTCCCCTTAGACAGGCAGGTATATAAATATAGGGGAACTCAGGCAGGTATTTTGTTATATGGTCTCTCAGGCAGGTAATTTGATATTGGGGCACTCTCAGGCAGGTATATAGGGGCACTCTCAGGCAGGTATATAGATATAGGGGCACTCTCAGGCAGGTATATAGCTATAGGGGCACTCAGGCAGGTATATAGCTATAGGGGCACTCAGGCAGGTATATAGAGATAGGGGCACTCAGGCAGGTATATAGAGATAGGGGCACTCAGGCAGGTATATAGGGGCTCAGGCAGGTATATAGGGGCACACAGGCAGGTATATAGAGATAGGGGCTCAGGCAGGTATATAGGGGCATACAGGCAGGTATATAGAGATAGGGGCTCAGGCAGGTATATGGGGGCACACAGGCAGGTATATAGGGGCACACAGGCAGGTAAAAATAACAACATTACCTGTTTCCCGGCCGCGCGTTCCTCTTCAGGCCACACCTCCACTGCCGGGACGCTCCTCGGGCGCACAGCCCATGACGGGCTGTGCATCTGAGGAGAGGCAGCATCGCGATGACATCACTTAATCGCGACGCTGCCAGCTGAGCTGCACGGCGGCCCCGCTGTGTCCGACACTGTCTGCGGAGTAGGGAGTGCACGCTCTCTGCTCCGCAGAAGCCCGCAGCTGTATGTGCGTCCAGCGGACGCACATACAGCTAAAGAGACCGCCGGCGCTCCAGGCCAATGGCAACGGCCTGGAGCCTGGAGAGGTTCGGGGCCCCTGTCTGCGCCCCTTAGTGACAGACAGAAGTAGGCACCCTAGGCGCTCGCCTACCTCTGCCTACCCGTCGTCCCGGCCCTGCCGCAGCGCAATCAAAGGGTTTCCCTGCTCTGTCGGGTGATCGGGACTCCCGGTGACCCGACAGAGATCGGGGAACGGCTGCACAGTCAGCCCTGGGGACCTACAGTAGCCCCAGGGCTGTCTGTGTAAGAAGCTAGTGATCAGGGCAGACTGTGAGCTGCCCTGATTACTGCCTGTCTCAGACTGACACAGATTATAATGTATTAGCATATATGAATATGCTAAAACATTACTAAGTGTAAAAAAAAAAAAAAGTAACACAGTTCTCCCTTCATGGGCTTTAAAAAAAAAAGTAAAAACCATAAAAAGTGTAAAAAAAAAAAATTAAATAAAAATAAATATTTAATAAAAAATAATTGTGCATACATTACACACACAAAAAACCCTACACACTAGGTATCCACACGACCGTAATAACCTGTAGAATTAATCCAACAAGTTATTAAGTGTGAAATGTGAATGGTGTAAAAAAAAATTAGAAAAAAATTCTGCAATTGTTTATAAGTGAACTTAAACTATTCCCCCATAAAGTACAACTTATCTCGAATAAAACGAGGCCTCATCCAACTGCATCATTGAAAAAATGAAAAAAGTTACAACTGTTGAAACTCAAGGAGGCAAAAACTAAAAAAATGTTCTGGTCATTAACTACTTTTCAGGCGTTCGGCTTAAAGGGTTAATATTGTTTGCCCTACTGGATTCAAGACTAGTTCGACTGTATGTGTGAAAAAATTCTGGATTGGACGTCCCAAACCCAAAGTTTTTCTCTAACCCTGTCCTCATCTCTAACCACAGCTGGAACCGTAAACTTAACCCTAAGTTAGGGTTAGGGATTTTAGGGTGTTTTAGGGGGTTAGCCTATGTTTTAGCATTGCTCCAGGCTTCATGTCGCCCCAATTGTGGCATCACTTCCTGTGCGACCTCCAGAGTCACTTCTGATTTCATTAGGTGAACCCTTTGTTGTGGGAACTGGAGGTGATGTTGAAGGTTATGCCGAATGTCACTTCCAACTCCTATAACATAGCGTGTAACCTATTATGCATAACATTGGAGATTGTAAAACCTGCATTATGGAGATGACATGGCTTATGTATTATGGCCCTTTTCTCTAATTAAAGAGGTATTCTCAAATACATTGCTGTTCTGATTTTGCTTCATTTCAGAGTTAGAACAGTACTTATCTCCTACTTATGTATACAAGCTTCCCTAGGTTACTGACCGCCTCTCTTGCGGTGGCCAGGAAGGGGACTTCACTTCCTGCTGTGTCTTATCAGCAACACAGCTCGTTCATGTTTCTTGCTAATAATCTTTGAACCTTTAGAGCTCTGTAGCCTTCCACCCTGCTGTTAAAACCCTCCATTGCCGCTGCAGCTATTAAAACCCCTCTAACAGGCTCAGCTAGGAATAGCAGAGCTGAAATGTCAGTCACTGGTGTAGAAACACCTACAGTATGAACAAGAAGTGGGTGCCTGAGGTTGCAGAAGCACCCACAGGCTAAACAGAAAGTGGGTGCCTGAGGCTGTAGAAGCGCCCACAGCCTGAACAGCAAGTGGGAGCCTGAAGCTTTAGAACCGCCCACAGCCTGAACAGCAAGTGGGAGCCTGAAGCTTTAGAACCGCCCACAGCCTGAACAGGAAGTGGGAGTCTGAAGTTGTAGAACCACTCACAGCCGGAGCACAGGAAGTGGGAATCTGAAGCTGTAGAATCACCCACAGCCTGAACAGGAAGTGTAAACTTGAAGCTATAGAACCACACACAGACAAAACAGGAAGTGGGAGCATGAAGCTGTAGAACCATCCACCGCCTGAACAGGAATTTGGAGTCTGAAGCAATAGAACTGCCCACAGTCTTAACAGGAAGTGTGAGTCTGAATCTGTAGAACCACCCACAGCCTGAATTCGAAATGGGAGTTTGAATCTGTAGTATCACCCAAAGCCTAAACACTAAGGGCCACATGTATGAAGCTCGCCGGGTCGGGGCGCACCTTTCCGCCAGTTTTCCGGCGGAATCTGCGCCTGATTTATGTGGGGGCCCGGGGGCGCTCATACATGCATTGTAAAGTCGCCGCGCCTGGCCAGTGTGTTAGGCGCAGTGCGGGGCCCGTGGCGCAGTGCGGCGCTGCGCCTATGATTCGCCGCGGAGTAGCGCACTCATACTTTGCAGGGAAAGTTCCTGCGCCTCGCAGTGTGTGTGGGGCACAGTGGGGGGGGAAACATGGGCGTGTGCGGGACTGCGCCGAATATCTGTTCCGATGCGAGACAGGTGGAAAAAGCGAGAAATCATTCGATGTCGGTGCGGGAGTATGAATCAAAATCGCCTTTATAAAGGCGGCAAACATTCCCAGAAAAGAGCTGAAACCTCAAAAATAAAAAATACATAAAACAAAATCACTTTCCAATATCTAATTCAAGAATTAGGATTTTTGGAAATTGCCGGGAAATACAGTAATTCAAATTCTGGAAAGCTATTCTGATTGGTCGGCATAAACGGCCAATCAGAATTTAGAAGCGACAGTGAACCATTAAAACCTATGGGGAAGTTTAGACCAATCAGAATCCAGGGCGGGATTAGTTCAAAATACATTAAAAATGTGAAAAAGCTGATTGGCTGAGCTAGCGGGGGCTTGGCTAGCTCAGCCAATCAGAATAGGAGCGACAGAGACCCATTTACCCTATGGAGAATTATTGACAATCAGAATAGGAGCGACAGGGGGCCCATTATATCCTATGGAGAATTTTGGACCAATCAGAATAGGAGCGAAGTGGCCCATTATATCCTATGGAGAAAATTGACCAAATCATATTCAAAGGCGGGACAGTTAAAAATACAGTAAATATGCAGAAAAAGTGATTGGTTGAAGCGGCGGGGGCTCGTCCAGCTTAGCCAATCAGAGCGCGAGCTCTTTCTCTTTAGAGTTCTATGGGGAAAAGAAATTCTGAGCGCGCTCTGTGATTGGCTAAGTTAAAAGGGGGCGCCGTTATTTGGACCAATGGGGAGAGCGGGCGACGCTCCTATGGGTTTTCTAATGCAATCTGAAATAAAACTGTACATTATCAGATAAAGAGCAGAACCCTTCTTTACAAATAAAGCAGTTAAAATCCCGAACAACGCGTTTGTCGCCGAGACCGGCGCTACATAAGGAATTGCAATAGAGAGAATTGCCGGGAAATACAGAAATTCAAATTGTTTAAGCTTTTCTCATTGGTCGGCATAAACCACCCAATCAGAATAGGAGGGGACAATGTCCCATTATAACCTATGGAGGAGAATTGACCAATCGATTAGGAGCGACAATGTCCCATTATATCCTAGGAGAAAAAATTGACCAATCATATTCAACGGAAAGGACAGTTCAAAATACAGTAAAAATGCAGAAACGAGCTGATTGGGGAAAGCGGCGGGGCTCGTCCAGCTTGCAATCAGAGCGCGAGCTACTTTCTCGTAGAGTTCTAGGGGAAAAAAAAGAAATTCTGAGCGCGCTCTGTGATTGGCGAAGTTAAAAGAGGCGCGGTTATTTGGACCAATGGGAGAGCGAGCGACGCTGTATGGATTTTCTAATGCAATCTGAAATCAAATGTACATGGCCGAAATCAAATTACAACACTACAGAAATGGTCCCGATGTGTATTTAAAATGAATAATAATATTGCGGTAACGAAAAAAAAATATTAAATCAAAAAAATCTGTTTATTTCTTTATTTTCGTTGCACCCATTTCTATTGATCCTTGGCTAACGAAAATAAAGAAATAAACATGATTTTATTGATTTAATATTTTTTTTTCTTTACCCTCATATTATTATTCGTTTTATATACACATGGGACCATTTCTGTAGTGTTAAATTTTATTTCGGCCAGTACAGTTTGATTTCGGATTGCATTAGAAAACCATAGGAGCGTCGCTGCTCTCCCATTGGTCCAAATGACGGCGCCTCTTTTAACTTAGCCAATCACAGAGCGCGCTCAGAATTTCCTTTTCCCATGAACTCTATGAGAAAAATAGCTCGCGCTTGATTGGCTAAACTGGACGAAGCCCCGCGCTTCAACCAATCAGCTCGTTTCTGCAATTTTTACTGTATTTTGAAATGTCCCCCTTTGGATATTTATTGGTCAATTTTTCTCATAGGATATAATGGGACCATTGTCGCTCCTATTCTGATTGGTCAATTCTCCTCCATAGGTTATAATGGGACATTGTCGCTCCTATTCTGATTGGTGGTTTATGCCGACCAATGAGAAAAAACTTAAACAATTTGAATTACTGTATTTCCGGAAATTTCTCCATTGCAATTCCCTTTTGTAGCGCCGGTCTCGGCGACAAACGCGTTGTTCGGGATTTAACTGCTTTATTTGTAAAGAAGGGTTCGGCTTTTTTATCTGATAATGTTTTACACTTAATAAAAATAATTTTTTTATTAATACTTCATGCGAACGGCGCTGAGCGCCCAGATTTCAGTGCGCCCATCTTCCATAGACTATAATGGGAGAAGTAGCTCGCGCTTGATTGGCTGGGATATCCAAGCCACCGCTAGCTCAGCCAATCAGCTCTTTTCTGTCTTTTTACTGTATTTTGAATTTTTCCCGCCGTGGATTCTGATTGGTCTAAACTTCTCCATAGACTATAATGGGTCTTTGTGCTCCTATTTGATTGGTGAGCTAGCCAAGTCCCCGATAGCTTAACCAATCAGCTCTTTTCAGCATTTTTACTTTTTTGAATTATCCTGCCGTGGATTCTGATTGGTCAATCCTTTCCACAATAGGTTTTATGGTTCAAATGTCGCTCCTATTCTGATTGGGCCTGGTCTCTGCCGACCAATGAGAATAGGTTTCAGAATTTGAATTACTGTAATTTCCCGGCAATTTCCAATTTCATAATTCTTGATATTGCGCCGTTCTAGAGTTTTGGAAAGTGTTTTTTTTTTTATTATGTTTATTTTTTACGTTCAGCTCTTTTCTGACAATGTTTTCCGCCTTTATAAAGGCGATTTTTTCGGATTCATACTCCTGCTGCACGGAGCAGAGCGCCGAGATTTCTGTCGCGATCTTCTATCTGCTTCCTCGCATGTTCCGTTCTCGCTTCACTTCGCCTCGGACGGAGGATTTAGACCAAAAAAAACCCGGTCTGCCTGTCGGAGCTGCCGAGCGCTGCATTGCGCCTCGCTTTGCCGACTCGCGATCGTACATGCCTCTGAGTTTTCGACCGCGCCGCGTCCCGCCCGGAGCGCCTCCCTGCGCCCACACTGCGCCCACTGCCCGCCCCTTCAGCGGGGCGCAGCTGAAAGTGGCGAACGCTGCGCCTAACACTGAATCCCCGCGTCCGACAGCGGGATTCGGGCCGGGAGGCGCAGTATACGCCAAAAAACAGGCGGAAATCCTGATCATACATGTCGCCCTAAATGGCAGCCTGAAGTTGAAGAACCATCCACTGACTGAACAGGAAGTGGGAGTCTGAAGCTGTAAAACCACACGCAGCCTGAACAGGAAGTGGGAGCCTAAAGCTGTAGAACCACACACAGCCTGAAAGGGAAATGTGAGCCTGGAGCTGTAGAACCAACTACAGCCTGAACAGGAAGTGGGAGCCTGAAGCTGTAGAATCACCAATAACCCGAAGAGGAGTGGGAGCTGACTGTGAGGAGAAGACTACTAATAAAGTGCTGTTTACACTTATCCCCATGTTCATCTAATTTTCATTATAGAGTTAACATTTGGGTATTGCAGTTGCAGTAGATAACACAGGATTGTTGTTCAAGGGTCTGTTATTCTTAATAAAGGAAAAGAAACCCACATTTTTGGAAACTTTTGTAAAAGATGAGACGTTCTTCAGATAGAGCTTTATTGAAACAGCCATATAACCGATTCATGTGGGAGCAGTATACTTAGTGTCATAAAGGGGATACGATCCCATGTACGGAAAGTGGTAAAAAAATAAATAAATAAAAATGGAGGGAATCGAAAAAAACGTCTATGTTTAGAGTTGGTGAAAAAGGATTGAACCTAGTTATTGCTTAACTAACCCAATGTATCCAATGTTGTCACAACCCTCCGGAGACTGGCAATGCATCCATCGGATCATGCGCAGATGGGAGTTAAAGGGAGTTTTGCCAGGTGTTAAAGGGGTTTTGCCATGAAGTGAGTTCCTTACCTCTCAACTGCTCACAAGAGTATATAAACAATCATGCTGAGTAATGAAGGGCTGCAGGGGTGAGAGGGAGGGAGTGAGCAGAGAGCGAAGAAGCAGGGAGCATCTCTAAAGTTTACTCAAATAATAACATTACAACAGTGGATTCTCTATACAGCAGACAGACTCATACGCTGCACTTTCTCCCAAGTCCCTTGCAAGCTCCTTCATGTTCCCTGTCATCAGATAAGAAATGCAAATACCCAAGCGCGGCCAGGTCAGCTCCTGTCAGTGTCCTGGTCGTGTCTATTGTAAACTGTAAGGAAACTAAGGGGGACTGAGCAATGCTGTAGCTCTCACAGGCTTCACTTTTTGTAATCACATATATTTAGAAAAGTGATTAAATACCCATTTTTGAGTATCCCACGTCAACATTACATCGTGGCAAAACCCCTTTAAGTCTAAGTTGCCCTCTTGTTTGCACCCTTTAACTCCTATAGAGGGATCTGGACTTCACTACTGAGAACTACAAGATCGCTACCTCCGATGTGGTCGTCTGCAGTCATAACTGACCTTTGGGTCAAAGGGTTGGACTTCTTCCATTAACAAGGACATGTCAAAGATCAGGGCAGGCAGCGGATATATAACAAGATCAGAGGACAAGTTGAGGTCAATACCTGGAAACAGAACCAATATAACGTACAGGAACTCTGGGATACACAAAGGTCAGACTTTGAGATGGGGGAGATGTCCCATTAAAAGCCACAGGAGACCACTGGTTGGAAGGAAAGCAGATAGGTGGCATGCACTGGCCCTTTAAATTAGAGAGAACCTAAACAAAACGGAAAAACTGAGCTGACCATGCTCCGTCAACTGTGGGAAACCTGACAGCCACAGCTACCAGCAGAGAGATAAGTGGCGCGTGACAAGTGCACACATCCCATTGAAGTAGAGCATGTGGCTCCTAAGGGGTCCTTAGGGAAATGTCCCAGCCTGGCTTACTCCTATCCCCTTTGCTACCAGATGTGAACCACAGCTTCAGGATCCAGTCTCCAGAAAAACTTCTTCTCATCCGTGTATTTAGACGTCCACTAAATCCTACACCGAACAAGCTGCAGTGCTTCGTAAAGTGTCCAAAACTTGAGAGATCATTAATGAAAATCTCCTACATCATATTTGCATCACCACTTCTTCTTCTGGGATCAGTGCAATAATTACAGACTCTTGCCTAGATAAGATAACATCCAGTCCTGGACGAGGGCACCCTTGCAAATACAGCCTGGCATGAATGGAGGGGAAATGAGTCCAGTAGTGGGTACACACAAAAAGGCTTCAACTCAAGAGTATAGCTAGAACTTCTGGAACCCCATACCAAAATTAGATGGGATAACAACATCTAATCTACACAGTAATTCTAGATAGCAGAAAGCCACCAACCAGTCATTCCCGACAAAAAGTACAATGTTCTTGTAGTTAAATGGGATCCATCAAACTCTGCAGTTGCTAAGGCTACTACGGCCTATGGTCACACCAAAGACAGGGCATGTTGTTATTTCCTACATTGCCTTTCCACTCTAGATGTAGAGGATGCTCCCTTGTCATGGTGACACCTGATCTCTAGATGTAGAGGATGCCTCCTTGTCATGGTGACACCTTCTTACCTCTAGATGTAGAGGATGCCTCCTTGTCATGGTGACACCTTCTTATCTCTAGATGTAGAGGATGCCCCCTTGTCATGGTGACACCTTCTTATCTCTAGATGTAGAGGATGCCCCCTTGTCATGGTGACACCTTCTTATCTCTAGATGTAGAGGATGCCCCTTGTTTTGGTGACACCTTCTTACCTCTAGATGTAGAGGATGCCCCCTTGTCATGGTGACACCTTCTTATCTCTAGATGTAGAGGATGCCCCCTTGTCATGGTGACACCTTCTTATCACTAGATGTAGAGGATGTTCCCTTGTCATGGTGACACCCTTATCTCTAGATGTACAGGATGCCCCCTTGTCATGGTGAAAACCCTTTTTATCTCTAATTTAAAG
>JAODAL010050283.1:0-27520 GCA_025379985.1 Phyllomedusa bahiana
AGCGGTGCGGACCTCGGGTGTTGAGCCACCGAGAGTGTGAGGCAGGTGAAAGAGCTCTGCCCATCCTTGCCAGTTTTGAAGAAGCCACCAAAATGGTCAGTGCGGACAATGCCCTTGTCAGCATGAGCATTGTGGTGATCTTAGTTCTGGAACGATCGTTGGACACTCTGAAACAACAGGTCCCGCCAGTGACGGAGGAGGAGACAGACACAGATGCGGACACGAAGCCTTTCTCTCCGTCAAATCTACAAGGCCCGACAGTTTCACAATTTCATCGGTCTTCATTAGGCAGTGGTTCGGGGTCCAGAGCTAGTGCAAGGTGGCGCATCAGCTCTCAGGGTGCATCATCTCAGGCAAGTCAGCGCTGTGTTGAAACTGTGCCGGAGCAGCGGAGGAGGAGGAGGAGGATGAGGAGGTATTCCTAGACACCGATGTTACCGACATCCCTGCCTTGGAAAGAGGTTGGCACGAATTTGAGGCGGAGGAGGAAGATGAGGAAGATCAGTTTGCTAGTGCCCCTCGACCCAGAGGCTTGGGAAATCAAGGCTCCATCTCTCACATGAGTGCTTGGATGCTCCATTTCCTCCAACATGATCCTCGCATTAAGGCCATCAAAATGAACAACAGTTACTGGGTGGCCACCCTCCTGGATCCCCGGTACAAAACAAAACTCAGCACTTTCCTTCCACCCACCCAAATAGAGAGTAAAATGCAGAAATGGAGACCTTGCTGATTGATCAACTGGAGACATCTGTTGCGTCTGCTTCACGTTCCCCAAATGTCACGGTGGAACAACATCAGCGACGTGACAGCAGTAGAGTGCCAAGTAGGCGTAGCGGCAGCAGCAAGCAAGGTGGCAGAAGCCTAATGGGTGACCTCTGGCAATCTTTGTTTACCACCTCACCAACGCATGCAATGCAGGGCACACATCCAACACACAGAGATCAGCTTCAGATCATGGTGCACGACTATCTGCGTCTCAACACCGATGTTTTTGTATGTGTTCCGGACCCAATAGACTTCTGGGTATCCAAAATGGACGAATGGCCCGAGCTGGCTCGTCACGCCATAGAGGTGTTGTCCTGCCCAGCAGCCAGCGTCATATCTGAGCGGACCTTCAGCACAGCTGGAGGAGTCATTACAGACAAACGCATCCGGCTTTCCACAGATAATGTGGATCGTTTGACTTTCATCAAGATGAATCAGGCATGGATCTCTGATGATGTTGTGGCCCCAATTGCCGAGGTCACCGATTAGTTGCCGGTTTACTTCACATTCCTCTTCAAACAGAAATGGTCCTCTTGAAAAAATGTTTTTTTAAAATGATAATTTCTTACTGCAATTTTTATTCTCTTTTCCCAACAGTTCATTTTGCTGGTTTTGCTGTGAGGAGATTGTAAAAGACAGCAAGGTTTTATGACAACACCATTTTCTATTTACTCACTTTATCTTAAGAAGTTTTCGCATTGTCAATGGTTTTGAGGTCATGTTGCTGTGAGATACAGCAATAATCATGGTCCTTTGGAACAGAAAGGTGGCTTCTAAGTGGCATTTCTCCTCTCACAATTTTTAACAGTGGCTGAGAAGTCATTTTATATTATTTTTGGTAATGCTGCTTTGAAATGCAGCAATACTACAGGTCCTATTATAAAAAAATGTTGTTTCTAACAGACATTTGTTCTTCACAATTGTCCAAAGTGGCTCAAGGGTCATGCTTTGAATTTTGGGGGCATTTTGCTTTGAAATGCAGCTATACTATAGGTCCTATTATAAAAAAAATGTTGTTTCTAACAGACATTTGTTCTTCACAATTGTCCAAAGTGGCTCAAGAGTCATGCTTAGAATTTTTGGGGGCATTTTGCTTTGAAATGCAGCTATACTACAGGTCCTATTATGAAAAAATGTTGTTTCTAACAGACATTTGTTCTTCACAATTGTCAAGAGTGGCTCAAGGGTGATGGTGCTGTCAGAAACAGTAATAGGTAGGACACTGTTAATGGACACATATTGCAAAATGACTTGTTTTTGCAAGATCTTTGACATAGCTATCAATCCCTTTATTGAGACAACCCATTTAATACAATTAAAAAAAGAGAAACAAAGACATGGTGGGATTCCATCCTATTTTAAAAATGTGTTTTCTAGAATTAAACTACTAAAAAACTTGCATGTACAAAATAGCTGGTAAAAAAATTCCTCTGAATTGTACAAGGGAGGTACAGGAAAACTTGTCCACATGTAGGTTATTCAGAGGACATGAGTATGGAGCACGGACAGAGAACAAAGTACAGAAACAATTTCCCAGCACTTTTGAGTAAAATGAGAAAAAGAATGCCAAGAAAAAGGGCACCTGGGTGAACAGGAGCATTAACCACCAGTATTTCCAAGTGAAGCTCAATTGGTCCGCACTCAAAACGGGGGGGCAACGCTACCCAGTTCTTGACTGTGTACTGAGGAAGGCTGGAGTTCTCCACACTTCCGCTTCCACACTCTGCTTCAGCACGACAGTTTTCGTTGCTGCATCATCAGGGCATTTAACCTGCGTGTTAATAGATGACAGACCCCAGCCGGGGTTTTCCCCACCGCACCCACTGTAAACCCGGCCTGGGTCATGCTGTGGCACAGACAGGTATATCAATGTCCAGTTCAACTAAAATGGTGGTTGAAAGACTCCTTTTTCCGCACTTTTAATCTGGGGGTCAACAGGTTAATGGTCATACGGGCGGCAAGGACAGTAAAAGTCAATGTCCAGTTTCAACTAAAATGGTGGTTGAAAGACTCCTTTTTCCGGCACTTTTTAATCTGGGGTCAGACAGGTTTTAAGGGTCATGCTGCGGTCCAGGACAGGGTTTGTCAATGTCCAGTTAAACTAAAATGGTGGGTTGAAAGACTCCTTTTTCCAGCACTTTTTAATCGGGGGTCAGACAGGTTTAATGGTCATACTGCGGTCCAGGACAGTTCTAGTCAATGTCCAGTTTCAACTAAAATGGTGGATGAAAGACTCCTATTTCCGGCACTTTTTAATCTGTGGGTCAAAACAGGTTTAATGGCCCATTCTGCGGTACAGGACAGATATAGTTAGTGTCCGGGTTCAACTAAAATGGTGGTTCAAAGACCCCTTTTTCCCCGCACTTTTTAATCGGGGGGTCAGACAGGTTTAACTCCTTAACGACCGCCCACCGTCTTTAAGACGGCGGGCATTCAGGTCGTTTCGTGGGCCCAGGATGTCTTTGACGTCGCTGCAGACATCAGAGTTTGCGCGCCCGGCGCCGCAATTGTGCTGGGATCGGGGTTGTGCTACACAGCCCCGATCCCAGAGCATGTCCTGCAGGCACCCGGGAAGTGGCGGAAACCTCCGCAACCCGATGCTTTAAAACCCTTTGATTGCGGCGGTGCGTTACCGCAGCGCAATAAAAGGGGATCCCCTGCTCTGCCCGGGTGATCGGAACACCCGGTGACCCGACAGAGCTCAGAGACCGGCTGCACCGTTTAGCTCTGGGGACCTAGCGTGGCCCCAAGCGGTCTGTTGTAAGAAACCAGTGATTAGGACGCACTGTGTGCTGTCCTAATCACTGCCTGTGTCAGACTGATACAGATTAGCATGTATTAGCCTTTTATGAATATACTAATATATTAGTAAGTGTAAAAAAAAAAATTAAAATATTGTAAAACATTTCTCCCTTCATGGAAGTAAAAAAAAAAAAGTACAAAAAACCCATAAAAAGTGTTAAAAAAAAGAATAAAAAAAAAAATAAAATAGAAATAAATATTTAATTAAAAATAATTGTGCATAAATTACACACAGAATAAAACCTACACATATTTGGTATCCACACGACCGTAATAACCTGTAGAATTAATCTAATAAGTTATTACGTGTGAAATGTGAATGGTGTAAAAAAAAATTAAAAAAACCAAAACATTTTTTAAAAAAAATAAAAAAAAAAATACTGCAATTATCTATAAGTGAACTTAAACTATTCCTCCATAAAGTACAACTCGTCTCGAATAATACAAGGCCTCATCCAATTGCGTCATTGAAAAAATAAAAAAGTTACAACTGTTGAAACGCATGGAGGCAAAAACGAAAAAAATGTTATGGTCATTAACTACATTTCAGGCGTTCGGCTTAAGGGGTTAATGGTCATACTGCGGTCCAGGACAGGTATAGTCAATGTCCAGTTCAACTAAAATGGTGGTTTCAAGACTCCTTTTTCCGGCACTTTTTAATCTGGGGTCAGACAGGTTTAAGGGTCATGCTGCGGTCCAGGACAGGGTTTGTCAATGTCCAGTTCAACTAAAATAGTGGTTGAAAGACTCCTTTTTCCGGCACTTTTTAATCTGGGGGTCAGACAGGTTTAATGGTCATACTGCGGTCCAGGACAGTTCTAGTCAATGTCCAGTTCAACTAAAATGGTGGTTGAAAGACTCCTTTTTCCGGCACTTTTTAATCTGTGGGTCAGACAGGTTTAAGGGTCATGCTGCGGTCCAGGACAGGGTTTGTCAATGTCCAGTTCAACTAAAATGGTGGTTGAAAGACTCCTTTTTCCGGCACTTTTTAATCTGGGGGTCAGACAGGTTTAATGGTCATACTGCGGTCCAGGACAGTTCTAGTCAATGTCCAGTTCAACTAAAATGGTGGTTGAAAGACTCCTATTTCCGGCACTTTTTAATCTGTGGGTCAGACAGGTTTAATGGTCATTCTGCGGTACAGGACAGGTATAGTCAATGTCCAGTTCAACTAAAATGGTGGTTGAAAGACTCCTTTTTCCGGCACTTTTTAATCTGGGGTCATGCAGGTTTGGGGCTCATGCTGCGTTCCAGGACAGGGATATTCAATGTCCAGTTCAACTAAAATGGTGGTTGAAAGACTCCTTTTTCCGGCACTTTTTAATCTGTGGGTCAGACAGGTTTAAGGGTCATGCTGCGGTCCAGGACAGGGTTTGTCAATGTCCAGTTCAACTAAAATGGTGGTTCAAAGACTACTTTCTTCCGGCACTTTTTAATCTGTGGGTCATGCAGGTTTTTAGGGTCATGCTGCGTTCCAGGACAGGGATATTCAATGTCCAGTTCAAGTAAAATGATGGTTCAAATAATACTGCCTTCTGGCACTTTTTAATTTGTGGGTGATGCAGGTTTAAGGGTCATGCTGTGGTACAAGACAGGGATAGTGAATGATGTGTGACTTTTTTTCTGTGGCTTTTATAGCCTAAGTGTTGTGCCTAAGATGTAGCAGGTATCCATTTGACTGTTGTGGCTGTTAATTCCAGCTTCTCCAGCCCTGTTTGGGTGTAAGAATGAAGGTGTTGTTGCTCTCCCATAGACTTTAATGGTCATCGCTCATAATCGACTGCTCACTATCGAAAAACCTTATCGATGGTGGCCGACTATCGACTATCGCCTGATGTCGATAGCCAACGTAATCGCTCAACACTAGTAGAGAGACAAAAAGGAGTTCGGGATGCGCATGGTAGGCGGGAGCCGAAGTTTATATGCTACCGGGTTTATTAGTTTAAGGACCTCGAAAGGTCCCATAAAGCGGGATACCAGTTTGTAACTCGGGATCTTAAGGCGGACATATTTGGCCGACAGCCACACCTTGTCACCCGGGAAGAAGACTGAAGGAGGACTTCTTCTTTTATCTGCTTGAGCCTTCGTGCGCCCTGAAGCACAGAGCAGAGATTGGCGGGTCAGGGCCGAGATGGCCTTCATGTCTTGGATCAACGCATCCGCTGCTGGGACCTCAGACAGGGATGCCAGCGGGAGTGGTTGTCGGGGGGTGCAGGCCGTACATGATGTAGAAGGGGGAGGCACCTGTGGACTGCGAATCTAGGGAATTATAAGAAAATTCAGCCCACGGAAGCAAGTTGGACCAGTCATCCTGCCAAGCCGAGCCGAAGTGGCGCAAGTAATTCCCCAGGACCTGTTTGACTCTTTCCACCTGACCATTCGTCTGGGGGTGGTAAGCCGAGGAGAAATCAAGCTTCACCTGCAATTGAGAACAGAGGGCCCACCAGAATTTAGAAACGAATTGGACCCCTCGATCTGAGACAATTTGCAGGGGAAAGCCGTGCAAACGAAAAATGTGGTGAAAAAACAGATCGGCCAGGCGCGGGGCAGAAGGCAGGCCTGGCAATGGGACAAAATGCACCATTTTAGAAAACCGATCCGTGACCACCCAGACATCAGTGTTACTGAATGAGGGGGGAAGATCTGTTATAAAGTCCATCACCACGTGAGACCATGGTTGGGTAGGAATGGCCAGGGGATGCAAGAGTCTAGCTGGTTTGTGACGAGGTGTCTTGTTGCGGGCACAGGTAATACAGGACTCGACAAATTCCCTGACATCCTTGGCAAGGTCCGGCCACCAATAGAACCGTGAGATCAGGAGAAACGTCTTACGAGCACCGGGATGTCCGGCCACCAATGAGCAGTGTCCCCACTTCAAGATACGCCTTCGGAGCGCAGGGCTCACGTATTTTTTCCCTGGCGGGACATTCCAGAGATCGACAGGAGCTGCAGAGACAAGACGCTCAGGGGGTATTATGTGCTCTGGGGTCACTTCTTCTGCAACCATGTTGGAGGCGCGTGAAAGGGCGTCTGCCTTGACATTCTTTTCCGTGGGACGGAAAAGAAGAGCGACCATCTAGCTTTGCGCGGATTGAGTCGTTGGGCCGTTTGGAGGCACTGGAGGTTCTTGTGGTCCGAATAGATACAGATGGGGTGCCAAGCCCCTTCCAGAAGATAGCGCCATTTGTCCAATGCCAGTTTAATGGCTAATAACTCCCGGTCACCAATAGTGTAATTCCTTTCCGCCGGTGAGAATGTTTTCGAATAGAAGCCACAAGTGACCGTTTTGCACGTGGGCCCCTTTTGCGTGAGGACCACTCCAACTTAAACCGACGAGGAGTCTACTTCTAGCGAGAAGGGCTTTGCGGGGTCCGGCCGCGACAGGATAGATGCAGAGGCAACGGCAGTTTTAAGCTTAGCGAACGCGTCTTCGGCCTCAGGGGGCCAACTTCGTGGATTAGTGTTCTTCTTCTTGAGGGCCACAATGGGAGCCACCAGCGTGGAAAAGTGCGGCATGAACTGCCGGTAGTAATTGCAAAAATCCAGAAACCGTTGGATGGCCAGAAGGCCAACTGGGCGAGGCCATTGCAATATGGCTGACAACTTTGCTGGGTCTATCTGCAGACCCTGGTCAGAGTTAATGTAGCCCAGAAATGGACGGCTAGCTTGATGAAAGAGGCACTTCCCCAGTTTGGCATACAGGCGGTTAGCTCGAAGGCGCCTTAGCACCTGGCGAACGTGGATGCGGTGAGTCTCTAGATTGGGTGAGTATACCAGGATGTCATCCAAGTAGATAATGACACAGGTATAAAGGAGATCCCTGAAAATGTCATTCACGAACTCCTGGAAGATGGCAGGAGCATTACACAGTCCAAATGGCATGACCAGGTACTCAAAGTGCCCGTCCCTGGTGTTAAAGGCCGTCTTCCATTCATCGACCTTACGGTTACGGACCAGATTGTAGGCCCCCCTCAATCCAACTTGGAGAAGATCTTGGCACCCCGTAGACGATCAAAGAGCTCCGTTATCAGCTGTAGAGGGTAACGATTCTTCACCGTGATCTTGTTAAGACCCCGGTAATCGATGCAGGGCCGTTAGGAACCGTCCTTCTTTTCCACGAAAAAGAATCCTGCACCCCCGGGAGAGGAGGATTTAGGTATAAACCCCTTCTGGAGATTTTCCCGTATATATTCCGACATGGCTTGTGTCTCGGGAACAGACAAGGGGTATACTCTTCCCCAGGGAGGACTGGTACCCAGCAGTAGGTCAATCGGACAATTGTATGGGCGATGAGGAGGGAGGGTCTCCGCTTGTTTCTCAGAGAAAACATCGGCGAACTCTGGATATTCAGCAGGCAGGCCGGGCAACGGTTCACGGGGAGTCGAGCAAGAGCCGGAAAGCACCGGGCGAGGTGCCACCAGACAACGGCTCAGGCAGTGAGGACCCCAGCGAGTTACTTCCCCAGACATACAGTCTAGTGTAGGGGAGTGAAGCCGCAGCCACGGAAGCCCAAGGAGAACCGCTGAAGAGGAGCGAGGCAACATGTAGAAGGAGATCTTCTTATGCAGGACCCCCAAGTGGAGGGACAGCGGTTTGGTGATGCACCGTATGGTGTCACTTAGCAGCTCTCCGCTGACTGAGGAGATCACCAGCGGCTTCTTCAGGCGGACCACCGGGAGGCCATATTGCATCACTAAGGAGCGATGGATAAAGTTCCCGGCTGAGCCAGAATCCAGGAAGGCCGAGACCTTAAACGTGAGTCCAGCATCAGTCACGACCTGAACCGGCATCATCAGGCGTGGAAAGGAGGAATTTGCACCTAGGGACGCCTCTCCCACGGGACATAGGTGCGGAAGTTTTCCGAATGTTTGGGACATTGGGGAAAATTCCTCTGGAAGTGCTCAGGGCTGCCACAGTATACGCACAGGTTTTCCTGACGACATCGGGCCAATTCTTGCTCAGTGAGCTGAGCCCGGTCAACCTGGATGGGTTCCTCAGTGGGGACTGGTGGCGGTTGCATAGGAGGTCTCTGGAACACCGGAGCCAGGCGCGGGAGCTGGTGTGGTCAGCCTAAAACACGCTCTTGCCGAAGCTCTTCTTGCCTTTCCGAAAATCGCACGTCGATGCGGGTGGCCAACTGGATCAATTCGCTGAGGGAGGATGGAATGCCTCTCACTGTCAGCACATCCTTAACCCGACTAGAGATCCCCTTTTTAAAGGTGGTGCACAGGGCGGCCTCGTTCCAGGTTAACTCTGAGGCTAAGGTGCGGAACTGCACCGCGTAGCCTCCCACTGACGAATCGCCCTGGTGCAGGTTTAGGAGGGCTGTAGGCGGAGGATGCTCGTGCTGGTTCCTCAAACACCCCATGGAATTCCATGAGGAAAGCCTGTAGGTCCGCCGTTACCGGATCAATCCTATCCCACAGAGGTGTGGCCCATGCCAAAGCCTTCCCGGACAACAGGCTAACCACAAATGCCACCTTGGAACGTTCGGACAGGAATTGGTCCGCCATTAGCTCCTTATAGATTCACAGTTATCTTCTAGAGCTGACTGCGCATCTATAAGGAGGTTGTGAGACATGGTGAACTCAGCCATTTTTTTTTTTCGATATGGTCTGTTCTGGAGACCAATGATTGAATGTCCACTCTGAAATCAGCCATCAATTGCTTAAGATCGATTTGAGGATGCTCTCTGAAGGAAAAGAAAAGTTGTCTTAATGTGGATTCTGTAGAATCTGATTTGATTGCGCCTTCATGGGAATCATAGTCTAATGATTCAGCATGAGGCGGAGTAGGCGATGAGTGAGGCAAACTAAGAGTGCCTTTCAAGGACCTAGACCGCTGCGGAGGATGCTGAAAGATCTCTGTAAGCTTGGCAGACTTCTTGGGTTGTTTTTTCTTTGAAGTGCCTCCCATTTTGAGAAATATTTCGGATTGAGTAAACAGGTGAGGAGTATCAACTTATGCAATATATGTGTGTGTTTTTTCTTTTTTTTATTGTAAAATTGATTAAGTATGTATAACTAAAACAGATGAGCCGTGGAGGGCCGAAAGGAAAAAGGCTTAAAGGAGAATGTAGTGTAGGAACTAGTGATGGCAAGTTGATGCCGGGATGTAGACTTCTAAGGGTCCTGGAAAGTAAGGTCACTGCAGGGTTATTGTGGTAATAAATGACTTTTATGATCGGTAAACAGTCTCAATGGGCTCGATGTTGTGAAAGATACAGTCCAGTGTGTAAATTATGCCTTGTTGCAAAAAGAGAGGTAGTGGATTCTGTTTAAACCAGAGCCATATAAGCTGTTTGTGTCGTTAGAGGCAGTTGGATAGGCGTACTATGATCAGAAGGTCTTATCTCTTACAAATGGTAGCTTTAACTCCCCAGATAGCCATCATAATGTCTTATAGTAATGTCTCTGCTGACCCGTTGAGATGCAGAAACGGATTAGTTTGAGCAGGGGAAGTAGGTGTTAAGCTGTGCCGTAGTGTGGAACAATAATGTCCGCCAGCATATAGTGAACAATCACGCCACAGTAGGTCCAAAATAGCGGGCTTTGGCGGAAGTGAGCGGCGGAGCTTATGGAGGGGGGACCCGGTACTCACCGCTATCCACCAAATACAGCATCTGTTATTAAAGCCAGTGCCCGGTCTTTTTCAGCGCCAGGTCTACTCGCTCACAGGTTTGCTGCCGGATCAGAGCAGGGCATGAGCGCTTCCTTGACTTTCGGAGCGATCCGCCGGAAGTCGTGTCGGCCACACTCAGCTTCACATGTTATATGCTGCTGATTACAGGCTGGCTCTTCAGAGCAAGAGATATCAGCGATGCTGCAGAGTATTCTTGAGTGGAGGCTGGTGGTTTTCTGTCCGCTACCGACCACAGAACGGGTTTATTTTAGCCACTTTTCTCTTCACTACACCGAGCTCTGCCCTACATGTCCCTCTCCATGCAGGACCAGACCATGATCCCATATTTAAATAATTTCTAATATAATAACTCAGGAGTATTTTTAATTTATTTTTTTACTGGATGGAAGATCTGTTTTTTCTCTTTGAAAAATTCTTTGCACATTTATTGCTATGCACCAACAGCTGTACAGACTCTCTAGTAAGCCAAATTTGAGATGATTATATTTAGAGATAGGCGAATTGGAGTCAAATACAGGGTGTGTATTTATCATATACAGATATCTTCATTAAACAGAGTCTGTACATTTTTGAACAAACAGTATGCCAGACAGAATGGTTGCAGGCTCTTCACATGCGGGTGGCAGTGGCACAAACATTCCTGGAGCAGGCACAGGTCGCAGCACAGTAAGGGGACGTCGCAGCAGGGGTCACTCGGTGAGGCCAGAACTGCCAGTGTCATCTAGCGGCCGCGTGTTGACCAGCAACCCAAGGGTTCTTGATTGGTTGAGTAGGTCATCCACTTCCTCCCAGATGACATCTGACAACCCCAGCCAAGAGTCGGTGGGAAGACCAGACACACTCTTAGTTGGCATGGCCCGGGAGCGGGTCAGCGGCCCTCACCTGTCCTCAACCCGCCTCTGTCCCATCCGGTTCTCTCAGCTAGAGATCTACTATGTGGTCTGGGCTCAGCGCCACTATACAGCGAGGATGAACAATTTGAGTCAGCAGCTACTTGGCAGCGAAGAAATGGGGCCAATAACGGGAAAGGCCCGGCAAAGTATAGATGTGGAGAGTGCCATGGGAGGTCATGTTGGGAGGGGTCAGCCTCTGCATACCAAGAGCGTTGAGGAGGACAGCAATGAAGATCAAACAATAATCGATGATGATGTAGCCGACCGCACTTGGGAGCCGGGTGAAGCAAGGGCTTCATCATCGTCAGGAGAAGAGGGCGTCAGCTTGCGCGTCAGACAGCGGCGCAGCCAGCAAGTGGATAGTGTGGCCGTTAGTCAGCAGGGTAGCAGCAGTGTGAGGTCGGGAGCCAAGCAGCCACGGGGTAGAAAACCCGCTTCGCAGGTCCAAGAAAGTAGTGGCAAAGGGACTCAGCGAGGCAGCGACGGTAGTAGTCACTCAGTGTGGAGCATTGGCGGTAAAATCAGCTACTCGGCGGTGTGGCAGTTCTTTGCTAAGACACCAGAGGAGCCAAATATGGGTATATGTAGAATCTGTGGGCAGAAAGTGAAGCGTGGCCAGGGAGCTAACATTGGCACCACGGCCCTGCGTCAACACATGCAGCGTCACCATCCGGTGGCCTGGGAGAAACGTGGCTCAGATGTGGTGGTCCATCCTGCCGCCGCAGCAACAGCAGCAGCAGCGCCCAGTGGCACGCGTGCCATAGCAGCCAGTCAAGGCTCCACCACCTCTGCAGAAGGGAGCTGTTTCTCTTTGCCATCATCTCCCGGTCCAGATGCACTCTGCCTCCCCAGTTAGAAAATCCACTGGACTACTGGGCAGCCAAACTGGATGTGTGGCTGCAACTTGCCAAGTTTGCAGTGGAGAAGCTGTCCTTCCTGGCCATTAGTGTGGCATCACAGCGGGTGTTCAGTGCGGCGGGGGCCATCGATACCCCAAGGAGAACCCACTTGTCCACCGGAAATGTGGAAAGACTGACCTTTGTCAAGATGAATCAGGCATGGATCGGCCAGGATTTCCACACACCAATGCCTTAGGCGTCAGATTACATCAGCCATGATGCCTCACCAAAACTTTGAGAAATGAGTCTGGATTCAAACTACCTGCCTCAGTCACTATTCTGATGCCGCAACCCGCCTGATGCCACACATCTGCTTCCAGTTTCTCCATCTGCCTACCACCATCTTTACCAGGGACTTTTATTGCCACCCACCTCCACACTCAGTGATTGTGCCACTCCATGACCTCATGCTGCTGCTGCTATTGCTGGTGCCGTGACCTCCACACTGTGTCATTGTGCCAATGTCTGACCTCATACTGCTGCTGCTGTTGCTGGTGCCTTGCCCTCCACACTCTGTCATTGTGCCACTCTGTGGCCTACTCCTGTTTTTGCCACCTCCAGAATGTGATTGTGCCACTGCCTGACCTCATGATGCTGCTGTGGCTGCTGCCATGCCCTCCACACTCTGTCATTGTGCCACTCTCTGACCTCATGCTGTTGCTCCTGCCATCACCTCCACACTCTGTCATTGGGCCACTCTGTGGCCTACTCCTGTTTTTGCCACCTCCAGAATTTGTCATTGTGCCACTGTCTGACCTCATGCTGCTGCTGTGGCTGCTGCCATGACCTACACATTGCGTCATTGTGCCACTCTCTGACCTCATGCTGCTGCTGTTGCTCCTGCCGTGACCTCCACACTCTGTCACTGTGCCACTCTGTAGCCTACTCCTGTTTTTGCCACCTCCAGAATTTGTCATTGTGTCACTTTCTGACCTCATGCTGCTGCTGTTGAAGACGTTATCTCCACACTGTGTCATTGTGCCACTTTGTGGGCTCCTGATGTGGCTGCCACCTCCAGAATTTGTCATTGTGCCACTCTGTGGCCTACTCATGCTGCTGCCAAGTGACCGCTGTCTCACGGGAACACCCTGTGGTTTCCTAATGCTGTTTCCACCCTCCACCATTCTATGTCGTTGCCACTATGTTTGGTTTTCTCCTTCTTTTCACCTGTCAGAAGGAATGGAAAGGATCAGGATTGTCTAGCCAGAAGCAGGAGTGGATACAGAACACAGAAGACATGCAAATATCCCATTTACTGGTCATCTCTGTTTTGGATCAACTCCTGTTTGTTTTTGGCCTTAGAAATACTGATGGATTATTGACCGATTGAAAGCGGACACTGACGGATGAAAGGAGGGCAAAATGATCAGAGACGTCATTGCAAAATTACTGCCGACACCCTCTCAACTCATTCGGGGGGCCTCTAAATGGATCAGCGTTTAACAGAACAGGTTCTGTCATATTCTGTGACGGTTTAAAGCTCTGGCCTCATGGAGTGGCCCCTGCTGTGACGTCCCCTTACTGTGCTGCGATCTGTGGCGGCTCCGGTAACCTACTACAGGACTGTGTTCTTTGACGATATGGTAGGATCTTAGCCCTCAGCTTGTTTTTTTCCAGCTGGTGCTGCCGTGACTTTATCAGGCTGCTTTCCCGCTTCAGTTTTTTGGCCAGTTTTGCCCCCGTAAGTGCCCAGGGAATTGAAGGGTGAAGTGATTCTAATAGCGGTGGCAATCATGTGCGTGTCATACTAAAACACAGCATTGTATGAAGACCAAACCAAGCTCCCTCTGCATATTTAAGCATGGCACAATGTTCTACAGCACCCTACAGGCTCTGTGCAGCCAGGAAATAGCTGTTTTTAATGCAATTTGTTCCAAAATAATTCGGGATGAAACGGGTTTTGTCGGAAAATTCGGCGTAGTCGGCGAACCGAATTTTTGAGAAATTCGCCCATCTCTAATTATATTATATATATTATTTATTAAATCCTGACACAAAGGACAAACTTACAATAGTATAATAAAAAAACACATATACCGGTGACAAAGCTACACCCAAATGAAAAGATCCCCAACCTATACCTACTGAGACATTACATGATACATAATGGTGGTGATAAAAAAGTAAAAAAAGCATAAGACATACATAAATATCAAATATACAAAACCAGAAAAAGCAAGCAAGAATCCTTCTAAATCTATTCTTCTTCTAATTCCTACTCCTTTAAAACAGATGACATCATGCCCTTCTAATTCCTCTCTCCTTCCTAATTCTCCAGTTGCAACCATTGGTGTCACTTTTTGGAGGGGGCGAGACATCAGATTACGGTATTCACTGACCATAAGTAGTGTTGAGCGATTATTATCGACAAAGTTGAAATCGGCACAGTTTTTATGGTGATGGGATTTTTTAGATCATGCGATAATTTAGGTTAAGATCAGTGCATCATCTATTAAGATTGCGCCGTTTTCGCCGCTTCCTGTCATTTTGGCGGCCAGCAAATCAGCTTACAGAATAGAGCAGGGTGAGATGTGTGTGCGACGTCATGACTGGGATGTGTATGGTTGCGATTGGCTGGAAAAATCACATGACCTCGTTTTACATAGAACAGCGTTTCCTGTTCAGCCTCAGTGTCTCTCAGCGTCTCAGAGCAGAAGGACGTGCGCTCTGCTTGTGTCCAAACAGCTCAGCGAAATTATTATATTTCTTCACAGAGAAACCTCTACTATTAGCTGTGATCCTTACAATTTAGTTAGATTAGAGATTGGAAGATTTTATATAGTTAGGTAGAGAATTTTAAAGGAGCATCTACCGCTGGAAAGTAACGGGGGGAGCGGAGGGGATCCCCCGCTGGCGAACACAGACAAGCTCTATAAAGAATACTGGATAAAGTTCACCAAGACTTAGTGTAGACATTGCACTGCAATAGCTTTATTATTAACAGTTTTCTATTGAAATATTTCCTGGATATTGGGCAGCCTGAACTTATAGGATACACATCTTTTCTAGTAACTGCAGGTCTCTTTGTTAGGTGCAAAACTCCACTTTTATTATCAGTATACATTTCAGATAGGTGTTCATTTTCAATTTTGCCCATTCCACCTTTGTTGATATATCCACCTTGCACTTAAATTTGAATCCAGCAATTTTATAGTCACCACAGGTGAATTGAAAGGTGCCAAAAATATCTTGTATTATACGAATAGACAAGCTCTATAAAGAATACTGGATAAAGTTCACCACGACTTAGTGTAGACATTGCACTGCAATAGCTTTATTATTAACAGTTTTCTATTGAAATATTTCCTGGATATTGGGCAGCCTGAACCTATAGGATACACATCTTTTCTAGTAACTGCAGGTCTCTTTGTTAGGTGCAAAACTCCACTTTTATTATCAGTATACATTTCAGATAGGTGTTCCTTTTCAATTTTGCCCATTCCACCTTTGTTGATATATCCACCTTGCACTTAAATTTGAATCCAGCAATTTTATAGTCACCACAGGTGAATTGAAAGGTGCCAAAAATATCTTGTATTATACGAATAGACAAGCTCTATAAAGAATACTGGATAAAGTTCACCAAGACTTAGTGTAGACATTGCAGTGCAATAGCTTTATTATTAACAGTTTTCTATTGAAATATTTCCTGGATATTGGGCAGCCTGAACTTATAGGATACACATCTTTTCTAGTAACTGCAGGTCTCTTTGTTAGGTGCAAAACTCCACTTTTATTATCAGTATACATTTCAGATAGGTGTTCATTTTCAATTTTGCCCATTACACCTTTGTTGATATATCCACCTTGCACTTAAATTTTAATCCAGCAATTTTATAGTCACCACAGGTGAATTGAAAGGTGCCAAAAATATCTTGTATTATACGAATACATAACAGATACGTGTTTTTTGACTTTGGCGCACTACAGCTTTGTTCATTGAGGCAGCTTGCACTTAAATCTGAATACAGCAATTTTATAGTCACCACAGGTGAATTGAAAGGTGCCAAAAATATCTTGTATTATACGAATACATAACAGATACGTGTTTTTTGACTTTGGCGCACTACAGCTTTGTTCATTGAGGCAGCTTGCACTTAAATTTGAATACAGCAATTTTATAGTCACCACAGGTGAATTGATAGGTGCCAAAAAATACCTTTTATTATCCGAATACATTTCAGATACGTGTTTTTTCACTTTGGCGCAGGCCAGCGTTGTTGATAGATCTACTTTGCAGTTATATTTGAATCCAGCAATTTTGTTTTGATTTGAGAGATTTGAGAATAGCTGTGATTTGCCGTCTTTTAATAAGAGACTTTCCAAAACTCTTCCATACCTTCTCAAATTTTTATATTTCTGAACATGGAGCGAAATTCAGGTGGTAAGCGAGCAAAGAGGGGGGTAGGACATGGAGGTAGAGGTACGAGAGAAGGAGCTCCTTTCAATGCTGGCGACAACACGAATACCAGCGGATCGTCAGTTGCAGGACCGTCAGGCCTGTCATCGCTGGGTCAGGGCCCTGTGAATCTCAGTAACGAACAGCGTCGCCAATCTGTCCTTCAGTGGTTAATGCAACCTGCATCCAGCAGTCTTACCTCCTTGTCCTCCCAGTCACGGCCACAAATGTCGTCATCAGCATCACCAGCATCCGTCCAACATGAAGCAGCCCAAATGTCAACTCGTGTACCCACCACTGTGGATAATCCATTTTCTGAAGACCTCTTTGATGACAAAATGCGGTTGGGGTCAGAAGGCATGTTAAAAGATCAAGAGGCCAAAGAGGATGATTTTCTCTGCTCTGACGCCCAGTTACTGATGCCATCAGAGGAGGAGAAGGAAGCCGGTCAATCGGCAAAAATCCCGGGCGGTCGGCAACGCCTTGCAGTCCCTCTTGCTTGTAGCCCGCAGCTCCTGGATGCAGAATGTCAGGACGACGAAGTCACCTGTGTTGATGATGATGATGACGACATTGCGGATCCAACGTGGTTCTTTCAGCAGAATTTGCTTGCGAGCGCTTCATCACTGGACGAGGAGGAAGACGATGGGGTAGTGTCAGTACGGGTTCTGCCTCAAAAAGGGAGAGGGCGGTCGCAGAAGTCCGCTGATATGATTCCGCCAGCCACGGTCAGCGCAAATCCCGCTCCTCGCTTATCGCCGTCAAAAAGGTCCAGGACCTCTCAAGCCTGGGCCTTCTTTGACCAAGCCTCTGATTCACCCAGCGATGTCATATGCCGCCTATGCCGTAAACGCATAAGTAGAGGCAAGAACCTTAGGTGGTTAACCACCACCAACATGTCTAGTCACATGCAGCGAATGCATGAGTTGAAATGGAGGCAACACTTGGCCAAAAAAGGCCAGACCGACGCCGGGCCTCCAACCACTGTCACACCCTCTGTCTACGCCTCCTCCTCCTCCGCCACCACCAAGCGTTCCTCAGCTGCCCATGTCTCTCAGCGTCATGATCAGGGATCAGCCTCCGCTTCAGCCTTTACCGTCGCCCGAGTACCACCAGCACCACCAGAGACCCATCCTACCCCTTCTCCTTCCGCCAGTTTGATGACCTGCACGCCGTACAGCGGCCAGTCTAGCAGCCAGCCTTCTGTCTTCCAGGTTTGGGAGCAGAAGAAACACTTTAACCCAAACCATCACAAAGCCAAAAGCCTGAATGTCGGCATTGCCAGGCTTTTGGCCTTGGAAATGTTGCCTTTCCATCTGGTGGACACAGATGGGTTCCGCCACGTCATGGCCCTTGCCTGCCCCCAATACCAGATGCCGAGCAGGCATTTCTTTGCCAGAAAAGCCGTCTCTGCCCTGGCCAGCCACGTGTCATCTAAAATTTCAAGCGCGTTGTCTGCATCTGTGGCCGGAAAAGTCCATCTGACCACCGACACATGGACTAGTAAGCACGGCCAAAGCCGCTATATCTCTGTGACAGCTCACTGGGTGAGCTGGGTGGATGTCTCTGGGGGTGACGGTGGCTCTCAGGCTTGGCGCATGCTCTTCAAAACCGCAGGGATGGTGCAGGGTTCTTTCCCCCAAGGTCCTCTGGTGGCATCACGTGCCCAGAGAAACCAGGCCGTGTTGAAATTGGAGACCGTCCACACACAGGTCAGGAGCTGTGGACGGCTCTCCGCAACGAGACCGAGCGCTGGCTGGGTGCCAAGAACCTTGTGCCAGGCAAGGTGGTGTGCGATAACGGGCGAAATCTGCTGGCCGCCCTTAAGATCGGTAGGCTGGAGCACATCCCTTGCCTGGCACATGTCATGAACCTTGTCGTCCAGAAATATCTAAAGAGCTACCCGGGTCTGGACTGCCTGCTGAGGAAGGCTCGAAGTCTAAGTTCGCACTTCCGCCGTTCGCACCCTGCTTCGTCCCGCCTGGCTGCGTTGCAGCGTCAGCTCGGCCTCCCCGTCAACCGTCTCATTGTTGACGTGGCAACACGCTGGAATTCCACCCTCCACATGCTCCAGCGATTGTGGCAGCAGCGCAATGCCATTACGCAGTACGAAGTGACACATGGCCTGACAAGCAGCGGTGCAGACCTCGGGGTGTTGAGCATTTCTCCCTCACAATTTTTAATAGTGGCTGAGAAGTCATATTTATAATTTTTTGGGGCCATGTAGCTGTGAGATACAGCAATAATCATGGTCCTTTGGAACAGAAATGTGGCTTCTAAGTGGCATTTCTCCCTCACAATTTTTAACAGTGGCTGAGAAGTCATTTTTATAATTTTTTGGGTCATGCTGCTTTGAAATGCAGCAATACTACAGGTCCTATTATAAAAAAAATGTTTTTTCTAACAGACATTTGTTCTTCACAATTGTCCAAAGTGGCTCAAGGGTCATGCTTTGAATTTTTGGGGGCATTTTGCTTTGAAATGCAGCTATACTACAGGTCCTATTATAAAAAAAAATGTTGTTTCTAACAGACATTTGTTCTTCACAATTGTCAAGAGTGGCTCAAGGGTGATGGTGCTGTCAGAAACAGGAATAGGTAGGACACTGTTAATGGACACATATTGCAAAATGACTTGTTTTTTGCAAGATCTTTAACATAGCTATCAATCCCTGTATTGAGACAACCCATTTAATACAATTAAAAAAAGAGAAACAAAGACATGGTGGGATTCCATCCTATTTTAAAAATGTGTTTTCTAGAATTAAACTACTAAAAAACTTGCATGTACAAAATAGCTGGTAAAAAAATTCCTCTGAATTGTACAAGGAAGGTACAGGAAAACTTGACCAGATGTAGGTTATTCAGAGGACATGGAGTATGGAGCACGGACAGAGAACAAAGTACAGAGACAATTTCCTCCAGCACGTTGAGTAAAATAAGAAAAAGAATGCCAAGAAAAAGGGCACCTGGGTGGAACAGGAGCGTTAACCACCAGTATTTCCAAGTGAAGCTCAATTGGTCCGCACTCATACGGAGGGGCAAGCGCTACCCAGGACAGGGACAGTATATGTCCAGTGAAACTAAAATGGTGGTTGAAAGACTCCTTTTTCCGGCACTTTTTAAATGTGGGGGTCATGCAGGTTTGGGGCTCATGCTGTGGCCCAGGACAGATATAGTCAATGTCCAGTGAAACTAAAATGGTGGTTGAAAGACTCCTTTTTCCGGCACTTTTGAATCTGTGGGTCAGACAGGTTTAATGGTCATTCTGCGGTACAGGACAGATATAGTCAATGTCCAGTGAAACTAAAATGGTGGTTGAAAGACTCCTTTTTCCGGCACTTTTTAAATGTGGGGGTCATGCAGGTTTGGGGCTCATGCTGTGGCCCAGGACAGGTATAGTCAATGTCCAGTGAAACTAAAATGGTGGTTGAAAGACTCCTTTTTCCGGCACTTTTTAATCTGGGGGTCATGCAGGTTTGGGGCTCATGCTGTGGCCCAGGACAGGTATAGTCAATGTCCAGTGAAACTAAAATGGTGGTTGAAAGACTCCTTTTTCCGGCACTTTTTAAATGTGGGGGTCATGCAGGTTTGGGGCTCATGCTGTGGCCCAGGACAGGTATAGTCAATGTCCAGTTCAACTAAAATGGTGGTTGAAAGACTCCTTTTTCCAGCACTTTTTAATCTGGGGTCATGCAGGTTTGGGGCTCATGCTGTGGCCCAGGACAGGGACAGTATATGTCCAGTGAAACTAAAATGGTGGTTGAAAGACTCCTTTTTCCGGCACTTTTGAATCTGGGGGTCATGCAGGTTTGGGGCTCATGCTGTGGCCCAGGACAGGTATAGTCAATGTCCAGTGAAACTAAAATGGTGGTTGAAAGACTCCTTTTCCCGGCACTTTTGAATCTGTGGGTCAGACAGGTTTAATGGTCATTCTGCGGTACAGGACAGATATAGTCAATGTCCAGTTCAACTAAAATGGTGGTTGAAAGACTCCTTTTTCCAGCACTTTTTAAATGTGGGGGTCATTGAGGTTTGGGGCTCATGCTGTGGCCCAGGACAGGTAGAGTCAATGACGCTCCAGTTGTATGTGGCCCCAAAATTTCTGATGGCGGCCCTGGATGTAGCACGTATCCATTTGACTGGTTGTTAATTCCAGCTTCTCCAGCCCTGTTTGGGTGTAAGAATGAAGGTGTTGTTGCTCTCCCATAGACTTTAATGGTCATCGCTCATAATCGACTGCTCACTATCGACTATCGTGTCGATGGTGGTCGACTATCGACCATCGGCCGATGTCGCTGGCCAACGCAATCGCGCATCCCTGACCATAAGAACCTGACTTCGCTGGAATCTGGTATCCCACACAGGCGGGGTGGCCCGGATTTTTTTTTTTACCAGGTTTGACTTTGTTACTTACAGACCCAGCTCCAAGAATGTTAAACACACGACTTGGATCTTTATGGTCGTCCAGGAATTGTGGGAACCAAAAGACTTGTTTCTTGCTCTTGCTGGCGGTCCATGCTCAATGATATCACCGCCTACTTGTCTGCCTGTGAGACGTGTGCTCGAACTAAGGTCCCTCATGTTCATGCTATGTCGGAACTTCATCCTTTACCCATTCCTCAAAGACCCTGGTCACATTTGTCAATGGACTTTATCACGGATATACCCCGAGGGGAAGACTGTAATTTGGGTAATTGTTGACCGTTTCAGTAAGATGGATAATTTTGTGCCCCTGTCTCAGCTTCCTAGCTCTAAAACTTTGTCACAACTCTTTATTGATCATGTAGTTTGTCTTCATGGGATCCCTGAAAATATTGTTTCTGGCAGGAGAGTACAGTTTGTGGATAAGTATTGGAGAGCTTTTTGTACGAAACTTGGAATCCAGTCTAAAGGTCAGACTGAGCACTACAGTCAGACCCTTGAACAGTACCTTAGATGTTATTGTGTTGATAATCAGGGGAATGGATTACTTAACTTTCCTTGGCAGAGTTTTCAATCAATAATCACCATCATTCAGACATCAATACTTTGACGTTTTTCTGTAATTATGGCTTTCATCCGTGCTTTCGTTCTCTCTCTTTATCCACTTCTGATAACCCCAAGGTAGAGATTGAATCAGAAAAACTGTGCACAGACTGGGCCCAGGTTCAGTTAAACCTGAGGAAATCCCAGCCCATATATAAAAGGAATGCCGATAAGAGGGCCGGAGTTTGCTGTAGGGGATAAAGTTTTTCTTGCCACCAAAAATAAGACTTAAGACTCCCTCTAGTAAGTTGGCTCCCAAATATATTGGTCCCTACTATATTGTTCAAGTTATCAATCCAGTCACCTTTCATCTTCGTCTCCTGCTGACTTTCCAGATCCATAATGTCTTCCACAAATCTCTGCTCAAAAAGTGTGTACATCCTATTGGTCCTCGTAAGGAACCTCCCCCTCCAATCCAGATAGAGGGGGATCTAGCGTTCGAAGTTGAAAGAGTCAGAATTGCTCTCCAATATCTTGTAGTTTGGAGAGGGTATGAACCAGAGCCAGAGGAGCGCACATGGAAGCCTGCCTCCCGATCCGTCCCAATCCGGGACTTAAAGCTTCAATGTCCCCTTATAATGGAGGGGAGTACTGTCAGGACTACACTACTGGCCTTTTAAGGATTGTTTGCTGCAGCCCAGCCAGGGTTCAGCTTGGTGCTTAATGGGTTAAGCTTGGATTTTTGCTTGTCTTTCTGGTTACTCTCCAGTCCTGTCCTTTGGTGCCGGGCATAATTCTGGTTTCACCTCAGTCTGTCGACTCTTCTCTATTTTTTGTCTGTTTACGTCTGTTTCCTGTTTGTCTTCTGTTTATCTTCTGTCTTTTTGTCACCCATTTCCCCGGAAATTGTTCAGGAAGAGGTTTGGGTATGTGGTTCTCTCTTCTTGTGGCCCGTGCTCTGCCTAGGCAGAGCAAACCAGGGTGAGATTAGAGCCTCCCTTACAGGGAGCTACAGTTCATTGAGGGAACCATGAATGCCAACATATACTGAAGCAGAGCATGATCCCCTTGTTTCAGAAACTGGGGCGCAGTATTCCAACATAAATACGACCCCAAACACATCTCTAAGACAACCACCGCCTTGCTAAAGAAAATTAGAGTAAAGGTGCTGGACTGGCCAAGCATGTCTCCAGACCTAAACCTTATTGAGTATCTCTGGGCACGGGCGTGACTACCGGGGTAGCAGACGTAGCAGCTGCCATGGGGCCTGGGCTCTGAGGGGCCCCGGTGCAGGTGCTACCATGTCTGTTATCCCAGTAGTACTGCTCCTGTACCGGCTGGCAGTGAACATGACAGTTCACTGCTGGCGTTCAGAGCTGCGGAGCTGCAGAGCCCGGCGCTTCCTTCCTCTGAACGCCAAGGCCCTCCGGCCCGAACGTTCAAGGCAGGACTGGCCACTGTTAGCAGAGCGGAGCGCTGCCTGTGCTCTGCTCTGCTAATCTGCTACCAGGCGCCGGCTCACAGTGCTGACGTGGGCTGTGCAATGATGTCATATCATCGCGCCGCCCACGCCGAGCACAGAGCTGGGAGCTGAGCTGCGAGGGACCGTGGGGCAGGTGAGTAAGTGATTTCTTTTTTACATTAACGTAGCCTGCCTCACCCCCCCTATATCCTGCCTGACCCCTCTACAGCCTACCTGACCCCCTATAGCCTGCCTGACCCCCTATAGCCTGCCTGACCCTCCTATAGCCTGCCTGATCCCCCTATAGCCTGCCTGACCTCCCCTATAGCCTTTCTGACCCCCCTATAGCCTGCCTGACCCTCCCTATACCCTGCCTAACCCTGCCATAGCCTGCATGACCCTACCTATAGCCTGCCTGACCTCCCCTATAGCCTGTCTTAACCCCCTATAGCCTGCCTGACCCTCCCTATACCCTGCCTAACCCTGCCATAGCCTGCATGACCCTTCCTATAGCCTAACTGACCCTGCCTGGCTACCTATATGACCCCCTGTAGCCTACCTGACCCTGCCTGCCTACCTATATGGCAACTATAGCCTAACTAAACTTGCCTGCCTACTTATATGGCCCCTATACCTATCTATGTGGGCCCCACCTATAGCTTTTCTACTTAGTTACCTGTGGTCTATCTACTGCATATTTAGCTACCTGGGGCATATAAAAAGCCTACTTAGCTACCAGGGGGCTGCCTGCCTAGGGCCAATCTACATACCTACCTGTAGCCTACCTACTTGGGACCTACCTACAACTTACCTGTGGCCTGCGTACTTAGCTACATACCTATAGCCTATCTATCTACCTGGAGGCTCCCTACCTAACTGGGGCCTAACTACTGCCTACCTAGGGCCAATCTAACTACCTACCTGTAGCCTACCTGCCTAATTGAGACCTTAAGGGCCTACCAACCTATCTAATGGGGGTCTACCTGGTAACATGATTCTGAGGGGTACAGGCCATAGCTGTAATACAATCTCCAGGGGGTGAATCCTCTGTTACTCCCCTCCCCTCCAGGATACTAGGCCTCTAAGCTATGGGCTGTACCCACTCTCCCACCCAGTTTGTACAGAGGGAGTGAGGTGCTAGAAAAGTGAGGATTCTAAGATATTTGTGTCTAAATCTGCAGGGACGAGTGGTGGCTGGGAGAAGTCGCCATGACAGTCTGGACCGGATGCAGAACAAAAGGTAAACTCGTCAGAGAAACATCACCAGTGAGTCAGAACATATATCACTATATGGCGGTAGTATACGTCTTTGTATACAGATCTTTATTCAGTAATAGTATAGGGGTATTATTCAGTCACTATGTGGTGGTAATTTGTTGTCATTTTCTTGCAGTATAATAAGGTCCATATGTAGTAGCGCTATTGGTAATGTTAATCTGGGTATAGTGGGATTTGTCTAGTAGCTATGTAATGGTGAAATTTATGGGGAGGTGTTCACTCCTTGTATTATCTAGTAATTGCATGACCTAAGAGGTCCTGGTAAATGTTCGTGGTCAGGGAGGTGGGGGGGGGGGGGCATCCAAAAGCTTGCTATGGGGCCCAGGCTTCTCTAGTTACGCCCCTGTCTCTGGGGCATCCTCAAATGGAAGGTGGAGGAGCACAAAGTCTCTAACATCCACCAGCTTTGTGATGTCGTCATGAAGGAGTGGAAGAGGATTCCAGTGGCTGATACCTGTGAAGCTCTACTGAACTCCTTGTCTAAGAGAGTTAAGACAGTATTGGAAAACAGTGGTCACCACACAAAATATTGACACTGTGGACACAATTTCTCCATGTCTACTTAGGGGAGTAATGACTTTTGTTGTCAGAGATTTAGACATTGATGACTGTGTGTTGAGTTATTTTGAGGGCACACCAAATTTACACTGTTATACACGCTGTACACTGACTACTTTACATTGTACATTACTTTAAATTTGGTGTGCCCACAAAATAACTCAAAACACAGCCATCAATGTTTAAACTACTGGCCTTAAAAATTAGAACACTCCTAAGTGAAAATGGGCAAATTGTGCCCAAAATGTTAATATTTAAACATTATAGGCCTTATGTATGAAAACTATCTAGCAGTAAGATTTTGTTACCCATAGTAACCAATCAGAACTCAACTTTTATTCTTTACAGTGCTCTAGAAATATGAAAGCAGAGCTCTGATTGGTTGCTATGGGCAACAAAGACAGTATTACTGCTAGACAGTTTTTATACATGAAGCCCTGCATATTTGCAATCATAAATTATTTAACAGGATATTTTTTCTGTCTTTTGTTTTTATTTTATCTACACAGGGCAAATCCTTGATTCTCTTAATAAAGAAGGTATAGTAAACAACACATTTACTTACTTTGCTTCTGATCATGGTGCATACTTGGAAGGAATGGATGGAAGTCCCCACCTTAAGGGCAGCAATGGAATTTACAGAGGTAAGGAACACACCCCAAACATCTATGTGTACATTAAATATTGTTTATGCTAACATTTGTGTTTAAACCTTTGTTTATTACTTAATTACATAATATTCGCCCATATTAGAGCTTTTAGTTGATATATATTTACATTTATTTTACATCACTTATCTGTCTAATGATCTGCATTGAATGTATGGAGCCACAATGAGTCTATAAATCAGTCATTGTTTTTTCTTCTCTTCACTTTTAGTTTACTCTATTTTCATTTTTACATGGATGCTACATTTATACCAGTAATAAAGGATGTTGGATTACGTTGGTCTCTTCGTTTACCGCTTGCTGTTTATAGGCATACATATGGTGTTTTTTTTAAGTCTGAATCTAGCAATGTTTGTGTTTGGCAACAGTCTAACCTACGATGAATATCTGATCCATCTATTAGTAATTGTGTAAATGTACATCGAAGACGTCAGTGCATCTACTATAGGACCCTTGTAGAGAGAAGGTCCAGCTCTGGTTGGTTCCATTTCTTGTTCTATTTGGTGGCATAGCACACGGTGGATCCCTCTAGAGGAACTTCATCACTAATGAATAGGTGACTGGGGCATTGACCCACCTATCATGGTAAAGGTGTGGAAGAAAAAATGAACAACATGATGGCAAATTTGGCACCATGGGAAATGTATTTACATCTTTGCTATGAGGCCCTCTTCTTATCTGTGTACAGCATTATTGATGCATAATATAACTTATAATTTCTTTGCTCTTTCTGGTAAAAATTTTAGCATGGCACTTGGTCAAATAAGGGTGGGCGCCTCTGATGTATATTACATTTATTGTTAGAAGTGTTTCTGCTTACATATCACTCATAGAATTTCTAACCATTCATATTTTGTTCTCTGGTCTGTCACACCATAGGTGGTAAAGGTATGGGAGGAGTGGAAGGTGGGATAAGAGTGCCAGGAATCCAGAAAATACTGTCATTGATAAAAGAAACAAGTCTCATGGATATTTACACAACAGTAGCTAAGCTTGGAGGATGCATGGTGCCACAAGACCAGTATTTAAAATAGTATCTACTATCTTTTACACATCTTGGGCGACATGTATGTATGGGGCTACGCCAGAAGTCTGGCGTCTTTTCAGTCCAAAAACTGGCGCAGCCCTGTTCGCTATATTTTTAATCAGATGCACTGCAAAATTAGGCGCATTATAAAGCGTCCGCGGTTCTTTGTAATGCGTCTAAGATCAGGGAGCGTGCTGGAGGCATGTCGGACTACAACCATATGATTCTACTCATTTATGACTTTTGATCAACAAATCCAGGTGCATTACTGCTGGAACATGTAGACCACTTTGAAAGTGGTTTGCCTGAGCCATAATTGTTGGTTAGTAGTTAGAAAGCGTTAAACCTATGACCCGCAGTGGAACAGGTTCATAGATTCAGGCACATTCTATGCTACTAATGTGTGCACATCAAATTGGTTAGATCTTTTAAACCTTCTACTAGACTCACTCTGTGTAATACTTTTACCTTTATCACCAAAAAACATTTTAATCCGCATAGCTCTACACAGTTTGAAAAATTTATGTTAAAGTCAAAGAGGGTACTACTGTTACTGGGCACAAAGTTTAGCCCTTTATTGAGAACAGACATTTGTGCCTGGGTAAGTTCTTTAGATGAAATATTAATTACAAACTGTGTAGAGCTATGCGGATTAAAATGTTTTTTGGTGATAAAGGTAAAAGTATTACACAGAGTGATTCTAGTAGAAGGTTTAAAAGATCTAACCAATTTGATCCAGATATCTCTTCACCATCATTAGAAGTGTTTAAACAATTAGTTATATCAGAAGTCACTGAGCGGTGGGACTTATAAGAAAGTTGCAAATATCACCAAAAAAGAGAGATCAGCATTAAAAGAATTAAAGTCTGATGATACAATTGTAGTCAAGAAAGCTGACAAAGGGGGTGGGGGGGGGCTGTAGTGGTGCAAGATAAGACAAAGTATATACAAGAAGCTATGACACAGCTTAGTGATCAAGCAGTATATAGGAAACTTGACTATGATCCTACTAATGAGTTAAGGATACTCATAGATCAAACACTTACTGAAGCTGTCAATCAACAACTTATATCTGAGAAAGAAAAAAAATCTACTGACCTGTTCTCACCCACGTGCTCCTGTCCTGTATTTGGTACCTAAAGGTTTAAAACATAAGG
>JAODAL010050284.1:0-27520 GCA_025379985.1 Phyllomedusa bahiana
ATCCCACCCAAACCCAGCATTAATTGTCTAATTTCCCCCCTTGCCTAGTTTAAATGGTATTTTTTTTGGTCAAATATTTTGGCCCAGCCTGTCTTCCAAAATTTTAATCCTTTGTTTTTTTTGGGGTTAACCATGAATCCCAATTTTCCCCCCTTGAAGTGTCTGTTTTGGGTGCAGAGCAAATTTGTAGCTCCACCCATTTATGACCCTAAAAGCCCAAATGCCCCAAATTTTAAACTCATCTTTATTTTAAAGTATAAAAGTTTGCAAAAGCTCCGGCCCCGGGGGCCCCATATTTAAATTTGCCATTTTTATAAAAAAACATTTAAAAAAGTGAAAAACCTTTCAAAATACCCAGAACTGAGCCAGAAGTGACAAAAGGGAGCTGGGACCTTCCCCTTTTTTTGGTAAGTGGGCTGCACTTCGTCGCATACCCCTTTTAATTCCCCAGGGCTTGCTATTACTATCAACCTTGAAAACCACTCCCCTCCATTTTAACCACCCTGTTTTTTTGCCCTCGGGAAAAATTTTTTACCCCCATATCAGCTCCCTCTCCCTTCCCTCACCTTATGTACTCAACCCCCACCTTTTCCCTTTTTAAAAACCCCCCCAAACCTCTAGCTCACATATTACTGCACAAACGCCACTCAATTTATCACTGAACCATCTCTGTCCCCCTTTCTTTTTTCCGCTTTTTTGCTGCAGGGGAAAATTCCTCCAACCCCCGGCCCACCTCCTTTTACTGCCATCCCCCCCTCCTCCCCTTCCTCCCCCTAGAAACCCCTTTCTAACCCGTTTTTATTCGCTTTCTCTTTTTCCCTTCCCCTTTTTAAAGTGGCTCCATGGAATTCCCGATCCGTCTGCCCAAAAAACTCAAATGCTGTTCATGACCTGTTTCTATCCCCCCAACTCCCTCAACCTCTTGCCCTCACAAAACATGGCTTTCCCCCATCCGGGCAAAAAAAACCCCTTTCCCTTCGGCCCCTCAAACCCCAAAGGCGGCCTACACTTCACCCACCCCCCCAGAACCCGGGGAACAGGCCGGGTTTGGGGGAGGTCGGCCTTTTCCCGGGCCTCTCTCCACATTTGTCACGTCCCAAGGGGGGTGCAGTGGCCCCAACTGGAACCCACCCACCTCCCCCCGCCCACTTTTACTTTCTCCCTGGGTGGCAAAAGGGGGCAACTGGGCGACATTTTTCCCCTGCGCTGCTAAAGTGCGGGGGGCCTTCAAAAAGGAAGAATATCAGACGTCCGGGTTAAAAAAATCAAATAAAAAAACCCCAAAACCCCCACAAATCAGAACCAGAGGAATAAACGAAAAACCCAAGCCGGGGTCAGAAGCCAAAGGGAAGCGAAGCACAAAACCCGGAGACAAGGGCCGGGGGTCGGGAGAACAACCCGAGGTCGGGAACACCGATAAGCAAAAACAATAAACCGAACAAAAACACGAGGTACCCAGGGAATACCCCACAGGTGCACACCCACCCCCGGGGGTTTTTAAAAATGGGATTTCCTTGTATCACCAGCCCCGCAGCTGATTGAGCGGCCCCCGGGCCCTCCCATTGGCGGGTTTGCAACTCCCCCCCTGTCGGGAAGGGCTGGGCCCCTGTTGTCAGCAAAAATGGTAATCAGGGGGGGATCTGCATCAGCTCCCGAAAGCCTGCAGATCCCTAGACCCCTTGAGCCCCACCCCCACCCCTTTGCCCAACTTTTGGCACCAAACCGGGGTCTTTCCCCCCCTGTACCCCATTTCACTTTCCCCCCCCCTTAAAGGTCCAAAAACCCTCAGACTTTTTTGGGGCCTTTTTCCATCAGAGTCGCATTTTGCCCTAAAGACCCCCTGGCTCACCACGCCATTTTTCCTGGATAAATTTTGCTGCCTGGTTTCCCTCACTTCCTCTCTACTAAAAAATACCCACCCCTCATCATGGGGATTTTCAACTTTCCCCCATTTGATGCCCCCCATTTTCCTCCTTTTTGCCTCACAGTTTCTTTCACAAACCCCTTTTTCTCTTTGGCCTCCTTTTTGAAAAAAGTTTACTGACTTCCCAAAAACCCAAAAAGGAGGGGAAAACCCTCTTTTGATCTGGTCTTCATTCATTTTTTTTCCCAATTTCAAAAACTTCACTAATTCTCCTTATGCTCTCTCTGACCAAAACCCTTATCTCCCTTTCCAATTAAAAAATCACTAATTCTCAGCCTTCTCGGGAAACAAACATGCTCTTTCACACATTCCGAAATATCCCCCAAATTAATACTCGGGAAAACCATAGACCCCCAAAACAGCCCCCTAAACTGCCCCCAATCCCCCTCCCCCCTCAGGGCCCTGACCAGGGTTTGTCAAACTTTAAAAAGAAACCCCTCACAACCCCCCCTGGAACAAAGTTGGGCAACCCACAACGCCCGCAGCCTTGGAAACATGCCTCAACTCCCCAAATTGCAGCGATTTTCCCCGGGTGCTGAGGGGGCTGGGAGAAATTTCAAGTTTACCTGCAGACTTTCCCCACTAAAAATAAAGCTCTGAAAATTCCCAAACACGGGCCCCTTCATTTGCGCCAAACAAAAATATTTCATCTCCCCCCCTTTCTCAACACTACACAACAACCCAAAACGCCTCTTTGACATTTTTCCCTTTCCCCTCATAAAGGCCTAGAGCCATTTCCCCCAGTCACTGACCTCTGTGCTGAAGACCCCCCCACTCACTTAAAAAGAAAAAATTTAAAATACCCGGGCCCTAAACATATCTCAGTCCCTAAGTTAATACCCATCCCACCCCCCCCGCACGGGGGCCTTTTAATCTACTCCCCAACCCCCTTTTCCCCTGACGACAGAGGAAAAAGGGTGTCCACTTCACCTGCCCCAGCGTGCCCCACCACCTGTTTAAAAACGCCCCCCCATTCCCTTCCCCCCCTCGACCAGTCTATTTTTTCCACGTCCTCTTCACCTTACTGTATCTGTAACCTCTCTCTTTTTCCATTTGGGACCCTGCCCATTTTTCCCTACAAAAAACGCCCATCAAAACCCCCCTTTCCCAAAAAACCCCCTCTCTGGCCCCGCCTTTGGCTGCTAACTACCGCCCATTCTCTAAACTCCCCTTTAAAACCCTTTAAAACTCCGGGAAACCCTTGGTCACTCTCCCAAAATCCGCAAATCTCTCTACAACCTTTTTCTTGCCCCCTTTGCAATCATTTTCCCCCACCCTACCCTCCCCCAAAAAAACCCCTTTTCCTTAGTTAAAGTCTCAAATGACCTCCAACACAAAATCTAAAGGGAAACTACCCCTTTGCTGCTTCTCTTGGATTCTCTGCACTTTTTGACACTATGGATCCACCACCCCTCCCCCAAACCTCAGCCCCAAATTGGCCTCCAGGAAAACCCCCCCTTTTCCTTTTTGGTTTCTCATCTTAACCCTTGTCTGACGCCCCTTTTCAGTGTCCTTTTCCCTGGTTCTTTCCTCTCCTCTCCCCCCCTTTCAATTTCTGGGAGTTCCTCAGGATTTTTTTTTGGGTCCTCTCCTCTTCTCAATCTATACGGGCCCCCATTGGTCAAACCATCATAGTTTTGGGGGCTTCCAGTACCATCTCTTGTTTTGATGACCCCAAAAAATTAACACCTCCTCCCTGACTTCACCCCAAAGGCCCGCTACAAAAAAAACCAGTGACTTTTCGGGGGCCCTTTTCTCTTACATCATGTCCTCTCCCATCTAAACCCTAAACCTCACTAAGACGAATTTCTTGATTTTCCGCCATCTACCAACCAACCCCACCCTCCCTATTTCGGGTTTCTGTATGTGGACCAACCTTTTTCCCTCCTAGGCAGCAGGCCCCTTTCTGTGGGTTTTTACTAAATTCCCGAACTGTTTCCTTTATCCCTATATCCAATCCCTTGCCTTCCCTGTCACCTGCACCTCAAGAACATCTCCAGAATCCGGCCGTTTCTCACCTTTGGGAAAAAACTCAAACTTCTTATTTGCTCTTTTTCTTTCCCCGTCTTTACACTGGGAACTCCATGCTTTTCGGCGGGCCCTCCAAACTCCCCCTCTTCCAACCCGCCGAATGCGCAGCCAGGCTCATCTTTCTCTCCAACCCCCCTATAAATGATTGCCTTTTACCCTGTGTCCCTTTTATGACGGTTGCCCATTCCCGTAACGCATACAGTATAAACTCAGCATTCTCACTCATAAAAACTCCCCCACAACATCCTGGCCCCCCCTAATCTCCTCTCTCATCTCTTTTCTACCACCCCCCCGCTCTCCCCCCCGCTCTCTGCTTTATATCAGGTTTCACTCCCTATATCACTGGGAAATAATAAAACCCGGTTTTAAAAATTAACTTTTTACTTTTTCTTTTTTTTTTTAAAAAAAATTTTAAAATCTAAAAAACCCCCTTTAAATTTCCCACATACCTAGATGAAACACCCTACTGTGGGACTATCTGCCAGTGGAGTAATCGCCCTGGAAAAAAAGGGGGCTCCGCCCCTTTTAAAGACAGAAAAATGTCACTACAAAGCGTTGGGATAAACAAACCTTTAAAAACCCACTATCCCGACGGGGTTTCCCCCAACAATTTTTAAGGGGTTCCTTTTTAAAAGGGATTTAAAATTTTCTCTCCTGTGGAAAAAGAATAAAGCTAAAAAAAACGCATATAACACAACACTGGGCTTCAAAAAAAAAATTAAATAAACTGAAAACTTTTCTCAAGTGCGCCAGGGAAAGATGACGATAAATTCCCGCAGCACCCCAGAAAGCTGGCACCCAAGATAAAAAGGGATCCCTTTGGAATTTTGGGGTGCCACGTACTAGGGGTGTTTGCGGGAATTTATCTTTCATCATACCGGCAGCATTTAGCTAAGAAATTCATTTTATTCATCTTATTTTGAAGTCCCTGTTTTGTGAATTGGTTGTATATAGGGGAATTTTTTTTTCCACAGTGAGAAAAAATTTTGAATCCCCTGATGAACCCTAAATTGTAGGGGGAAACGCGGGGGGTGCTGGGTTTTAAAGGGTTTTTATACACCATGTAGGAAATTGTCTGTCTTTAAAAAGCGACCCGTCTTTATCAGGGCAAATTACCCCACTGGCAAAAAGGGTGCACAGTATGCTGTATCATCTATTTTTTAAGTGGAAATTATGGGGGTTTTAGTTTTTTTAATTTTTTAAAAAAAAAAAGAAAGTAAAAAAAAAAGTTTTAACGGGGTTTAATTATTTGAGTGATATATTTTATAAATCCTCTTTTTCATATAGAATTTTTAGTTTATCGGGTTTTTACACCCATCAATCATCCCAAACCCTTTCCCATGCCCTTTTCAAGATTTCCCCCAACGGCGGCCCCAATTTCTGGAAAAAGCTACCAGGGCCCAAAAGGCACACTCACAACCCTCACTTTTTAAAAGGGGGCCCTGAAAACACATTCCTCATCGGGCCCTACCAAGATCCCTAACTGCTTTACAAACTTTTGGTCCAACTCCCCTTACACTAAGGCACTCACAAGGAAACTTACCCTTATATAAGGGTACTGTCGGGGTGGCGGGTTTTCTTTCCTTTTTTTCAAGAAAACCACCCCCTTTTTTATGAAACAAAGGGCCCGGGAGACCATTGTAAACGGGCTTTTTCTTCCCTTTTTTGTTTCCCCCAATACCCCTAAAAGATTGTAATTTTCTTCACGAGCAGGGCCCCTCACCCTTTGTGTCCCATCTTTTAAGAACTTTTAAAATTGTGAAATGTCTGAACGTTTTACCCTTAAATTTTTTAAAAAGGCTGGGGAATATTTTGGGGGCGCTAAAAAAAGATTATTTTTAATTATTAATGGCCCCTCCCCTGTTAAATTTTTTAAGCCCTCCCTTCCCAGTGTCCGCCCCAACCACATCTATCATCTACTGGTGTTGTCAACATGGATTTGAGTCCTGGATGAGCTCAAACAAGTATCCCATCTGAGCAGGCCAAGATGTTAGCCTCTCTCCCCCCCCAAACCCACCACCTGGGGTGTGGGCCCTATCTTTTTCAAAAAACCTCAATTTCCTTTCCCCCCCCCCAAAACCACCATGGGACGAAAGGCCCCTCAAATTAAAACCGCCTCAATTTTTCTCAAATTTTTTTGGGTGGGGCAAATGTCGGTTAAATCAAGTTTTAACTCCTGAAAACCAGGGACTCTTTCGAAATGGTGGATGACAACTTAATTCAAATATGTGAGGACCTTATAAAATGTCAAAAATCATATCAATGAGTATGACAAATTGTGAGAAGCTTCGGAAGATGACCAATTTTTTAAATCTTTACTGCCAACTATAACTTGTCTCCCTGAAGATTTAAAGAATGGATTTCTGGATCCGGTCATGAAGCCGGGTCAAAAAAAAATTTCCCAAAACACCATTCAGGTACGACCAGAAGTGTCATTCCAAACTATGCTACATATGTTGGTCTAGATGTAAGCAGGTCAGCTGTCCCCATAAGACCAGTTAATCCATGTGTAACCAACACCCAAGGTACCATGCAACATTTACTACAAACGTACCAAAACACACGACAATTTCCAAGGGCCCCCAAAAGTAACCCAAATCTAACCCAAAAAACCTGCAGAGCAAACACAGGCTGGAGAATCCTCAACTGAAGAATATTCCAAAGTAAGTGAGAGTTTTTTGTGCCTAAGAGGACCACCACCACAATTAGAAATATGGAATCAGGATGTTAGCCAGGTCTTGTGCAACAATCCTTAACGAGTCTAATCTGGCACTACTCTCCAATGCCTTCTGTACTGTCTTCCACAGTAGTTAGATATGTATAGTTATATATGAACCAATGCTATTGGACTGGAAGTAACCAATCCTGTGATGCCACATCGTGATGTCAATAGCTCCGCCCCTGAAGTAAGGCTCTGTTTTGTATGTTTCTTATATATGCTGGAAAACGGGTGGTAAGACAATAGAAGCACCTGTCGTTTTGCACAATCTTTTTCTGTGGTCCTGATTATGTAAGCCTGCCACTGGGACTACAATTGGTGCTTCAGATGCAGGCAGACTTCCTGGCTAGTACATGTCCTGGCTTAAAGTGGCAGCCAAGATAAAGACCCAGGCAGAAAGTATGGAGGACGTTATAAAACACCTCATACAGGCTAACACCCAGCAGCAGCAGGCTCACGCAGAGTCTGTAAGGGCACAGCAGGAGACTAATCAGCTCCTGATATAGCAGATGGCCCTGCTGATGGAAGCCGTTCGGGCCAAGAAAACCCCGGCGACACATAGCCATGATTGCGACCAGCGAGCGCGTGGGTCTTTAAGAGAGGCACTCCAGAGGATTCCACCCCTGAAATGGCTATCCCAGACTTAGAGGTGTCAAGGGGAAACTTTGGGTTGGCCCAACTCCAGGATAAGACCTTAAGGGGAGCTCTTAATAATGTGGTAGTCATAAACAGCGTATCTCAAGAATCAGGGGCAGTCAAGAGGTTCCCCCACTTTGCCATAAATGGGGACCTGGTGTACCGGGTAACAAAAGTCAGGGAGGAACAGCTCCTGGTGCCTAAAGCCTATAGGCGTATGGTGATGGACTTGGCACATTCCCATATCTTAGGGGGCCACTTGGGAGCAGATAAGATGATAGAAAGGATCTTCCAGAGGTTTTACTGGCCGGGGTGCTACCGGGAGGTATAGGATTACTGCCAGTCTTGCCCCGTGTGTCATATAACCTCCCTGGTCACCCACTTCTGCAGTCCTCTGAAACCGCCCCTATTATTGAGGTCCCTTTTGACAGGATTGCCATGGATTTGATAGGGCCAGTAGTTAAATCAGCTAGGGGGCACCAATATATGCTAGTCATTTTAGACTATGTCACCAGGGTTTCCCCCAGGAAACCATCCCCCTTTCGGGAAAAAACCTTTTCCAAGGGGAATCGCCGGGGAAAATTGGTTTCCCAAACAAATTTTCCGGGGACGGGGAAAACCTTAAAAAAGTTTCCTAATGAGCGGGGACCCCATTTATGCGAGGGAAAAAAGCGGACCCTGAAAGGTTTGTTAAAGGGCCCACCCAGCTACTTAACCTCGGCCCTACCTCCCAAAAAAACCGAGGGGCCTTTGTAGAAAGTTTTAAAAAAGACCCAAAAGGGCCATTTTAAAAAAGGGTAGCCCCAAAAATAGGGTTTCGAAAACGGGGGATTATTGCTGCCCTATTCCCTCTTTTTCCTTTAAGGGGTCCCCCAAGTTTCCCACGGGGTTTTCCCCAAACCATTCGAGTTTTTGTATGGAAAGGAAATCCCGGGGGTCCTTTAGACATCGCAAAGGAGCCCTGGGAAAAATGAAGTCACCCGTTTCAGAGCCAAAAATGGGAGCATTTTTCGAAGACCCGGGAGGAGAAATACCCAAGTGTTTCCCCCATTGTGGGGAAAGGAGCATTTCCCCCAAAGCTCGGGAGTCCCCCCAGGCCCGGGTTCTATAAAGGTCGGCCCTTTCAAAAAATTTAACCCGGGGGGACGAGCCAGGTGCTAGTTACCCATAAAAGGGAAAGAAAATTTCTCACAAAATGAAATTGAGATAGTGGAAAAGATTGCGGGGGCAAAACTACCGGGGGGCATCAACCAAAGGCAGGAGAAAGTCCTACCAGATTTCCCCATAAAAAATTGTTAAAAACCTGAAAAGATGGGGGAACTTCAGGGGAAGGGCCCTTGCACTCTCCCCCAAACCCGACTTTAAGCTCGGGTTTTGGGAAAAAAAATTTGGGGCAAGAGCCCCCTGCCCGCCTCCCAAAAAACAACAGTGCAGGCAATTGTTTTGAACAGAATAGGGACCCTGTTCACATGGCCCCTTGGGCCTCACCAAGGTAAAAAAACCCGGGAGATCATTAAAAGACCACAGGGGGGAGGGTAAGTTAAAGCCATATAGGATTTCTGAGGCCCGCCGAGGGGGCCCAAAAGCCGAGGGGGAAAGAATGAAAAACCCGGGAGGGTCCAGGGAAACCCAAAAAAATGGATGGTCAAATCCCATTGTGGCCCGGTTTCCCCAAAAAACCCCAAAGGAATTTTGGGGGGTTTTTGTAATGCTAACCAAAAAGTTTTAAAAGAAAAAAAACAAAAAGGGAAAATTCCTACCCCATGTCCTGGGTTTTGGGTGAAAATTATAGAGAGATTAAAGGGCCTGCCCTTTTCTCACACCCTTTTTCCTCACCAAAGGGGGGGAAGGCGATTCCCCTTTTTCTTTAAAGGGGGCTAGGAGAAAACGCTTTCCCAGCCGAGGGGGTCTTTCTAAATAATCCGCATGCCCTTCGGTTTTGGGGGGAAGGGCCCCCGCTACTTTTCAGAGGAGCGATGGATTTTTAATTTTTTCATCCCCATTGGAGATAACGGGGGCCGCTTATCTAGATGACCCTCCCTCATCTTCAGTAATGTAGGGAAATCCACCTCACTGAGGTTTTAAGCTGTCCTTGGGCCCCATTTGGAGGGCAGGCTTTTCATCAACCCCAGTAAGTGTGCCCAAAGGGATGGAAAAAGGGGCCCGGGGACTTGGGAATATAGTTGAAAAAGGGTGATAAAACCTCAATTAAAATAAAGTTAAAAGGGCCCTTTTAGGGAAAAAGGGCCCCCCATTACCAAAAAAAAAAAGGGCAGGGGGGTTTCTGGGAAAATTTTGGGGGGAATATAGGTTATTTAGCCCCCCGATTTTCCCGGGAAATAGAGGGCCTTCCAGGAACTAAAAGTATCCCTTTGTAACCAGCCAGTGGTAATGCCCCCAACTTCTCCCGGGAATTTGTCGTGCAGACGGATGCATCTGATGTGGGCCTGGGAGGAAATCCCCCAAATGTAAAGGAGGGACATCCCGTTGCCTACCCTGGGGAAGTTATCCCCAGGTGGAAAAAAAATTATTCAATATCGAAAAGGTGTTTACCATCAAGTGGGCTCGGGTTTCCCCCGATACTATTTGTTGGTGTTAGCCGAGACCGAGGGCAGGTTTTTCCGGGAATACGCGAGTCACGGACAAAGAAACACCCCAACACCAGCCAAAAACTTTTTGTTTTACTGAATTTTCTGGAAAAAGATGATGAACCGACCCCCAAAAAAAATTTTTCAAAAGTATCCGGGGCCCCGTGCGCACAGCGCCCGCCAAATGTTACTCTCTGGAGCCTGGAAACTTTCCCCTAACCGGGGGGTTGGGAAAGGCCGATAACCCCTTACCTTCTTAATACCGAATCACCAACGGGAAAATTGGGGTGTGGTGGCAGTTGCGGGGGCCTTGGGCAGCACACAGCTTACACAGCTTAAATGGTTTTACCCACTTCCCCCCCAAACCCAACATGGACAAAACTTTCCCAACGGATGAACCGATTAAGACTAAGGGTGGATATCAAACTCTCCAAGTCCAAAAAACAGGGGGAAAGTTTTTGGGGGAAAACCCTCCTTTTGGGCCTAAAATAGCCAAAACAAAACAAAAATAATTTCAGGCCTTCTCACAGTCCCTAGCTCATGGCGGCACGCACCCTGAGGTCCCTTTAAAAAGAGGGCCCGGCAATCCCTGCCCTCCGGTGCAGATCCTTGTGGATGAAGGGGAGGGTCTGGCTGAGAAGTCCTCCTATTTTGGCAGTTTGTCCTTTTTTTTCGGGGAGTTCCTCTCTCTCTCTGCGATGGCGTCTGAGGCAGCAGGTCTCCCTTCCGGGAAAAAACTGTAATCTCCTTCCTTTTGCCAGTCTCGTCCAGTCTGTTCTCCTCTAAATCTACCTTCAAAAATGGCTGCTTCATGTGGCAGTCTTTATCCCAAATTCCCTCATTTGCATAACTGGAAAAGGAATAGTGACATCTTGGGCCAAACATAGAATACAAATAAATATTTCACACTTTATGCATGGGTTTTTGCTTGGAAAACACAGGGGCTACCCCACCCCACTAGAAGTTGGCCCCTCGACAACCCTCCCCCACACAAACTCGTCTTGCCATGGCCGGGGGGGGGGGGTTCACCAGCGTTGGATCTGGGCGTCCTAGTGGGGTATGGGCCAGGGGCTTCGGGAATCCCCTGGGGGAAGGATTGTTGGCTGCCCCAACTCTCTCCCGGGGGGGCAGAGTACAGCGGGGAACCTCATGACCCCAGAAAAGGGCACCCCACCATTTTTCAACAAAAGGGGGGCTGCTGAACGGGGAGGGGGTATTTCGGGCGAGTTTCAGGCACTTCAAAAATCACAGGCCTCAACAATTTTTTTGCAGATTTCGTGTGGGCCCTCTGTCCACGGCTAAAACCTCGTAGAGGGGGATGGCGGGTCACCCTTTCTTGACCACTTGGGACCCCTCCCCCCTCCCATCCAATTTCCCCAAAATGGCCTCTTACTCCTGACCAGCCCGATCACCTGGGGCAAAACTGTCTTTGCACGGGCCCCGGGGTTGGGAAAGCACCATTGTTTCAGAACCTCTCCAAAAACCTTGTGACCCCCGCAGTCGGCGGCGGTTTTTCCGGGGCCCAACCAGGGTACTGGTGTGGTGGTGCTTTTTGGACTGGGCATGTAAAGATCCCCAATCTCTGCCCCCGGTCTCCCGAACATCAGCATGTGGGGGGAGTACCCTGGGGTACTGGCACCCATTTTATGGGCCCCCACTCACTCAGGCGGTCTCGGGCCCCCTACCCTTCTGGCTGCCCTCAGACCCCAGCATCTGGATAAGGGTGGGGTTTTTAAACGCCCAAGCTCCTTTTTCCCCTGCGGAGAAAGGGAGAAAGGGGGGAAAACCTCAATCCCATACAACGGGTACAGTTCGTTCATTTACCCCCTTGGAAACACCCCCTTTGGGTGGGAAATGTATCCCTCTGTGGCACCCAAAACCTGTATAAATGCTGCAGACCGCCCAGCAGCGACTCTGCAGCTGATCCTATGGGTACAGCCACGCAACTTGTAAAATGATCTGCATGCCCCAAACAGTACGAATCCCCAAAGGGGCAGAGTACCCAAATCTCCCAAAATTCAATCATCAGAGCTCTGGGGGCGCAGATGCCGGATGGTCTGAAGGGGGAGCCGCTGTTCAGGCTCTTATTTAACCCACAGGTAGACACTTAGGCAGTTTCAGACACCATGCTTAACAATTGGGGGCATACACCAGCGTTAAGCCACTTAAGTTTTTGTCACCCCCAAAATGGGGCCCTTCAGGGGCTTCCCACAGCCCGGCCCTAATGCAGGGGGAAAAACAATCTTTGTCGTGCTGCAACTCTGATTGTGGTAATGTCCGACCAGGAGACCCGGGAAAAACACTCATTTTCCCACTGCCCAACAGCTTTTCCCCCTCCTGACAGCGGGGCCTGCCCCCGGTGGGGGCCAGACCCGAGAGGGGCCCCACCCCTTCATTTTTTTAAAAATCTGGGAAAACCACCCGGGACCCCTCCAGTCAGCCACAGTCTTTCCCAACACCATTGGCATCCAACCCACCCCATTTGAGTGTGCCACGCCTGAAAGCGGAATGGCTAAAGTCCGGCTTTCATGTCCTTAACTCCTCATAAATGCTGTGGGAGGGTTCTGACTGGGACCCAAGAGGGGCTCGGCATTCCCTTTTCCCCCTCCCGACCGGAACTTAAGCGGAATAAAATTTTTGAGAGTCGGGGCCACCCCCCTTCTGCGGGCCCCAAAATTTAGGCCTCCAAATGCCCCAAAGGGGGTTTTGTCGGCGGGGACAGTATTCTCACCTGTCGGTACTCGCGAACCTTCAGTGAGGCCCTACCCGGGCCAAACATTCCCAAATTTAAAGGGGCAAAAAAGTCAGGATTGCGCTCTGACTCCCGCAAGGACCGACTGGGATAGGCAATTACTCTCCGCCCCTCCTGGACCTGAGACAGCACAGCCCCCAACCCATGTAACTACCTCAGAACAACAAAAGGGGGTGTCGAACCACGCAAGGCCAGAATGGGGGCATGGTCAGCGCCTCTTTCAACCCCTTCAAATGCCCCTTGCTGCCGAGGTCCCCCCCAATGGGCGATTTTTTGGGCCCCCAGCCTATCCCCAATAGCTCATTTAACGGGCCTACAGATAGCGAAACGGGGATAAACCTTCGGTAATACCCGGCCAGTCCCAGGAAGCCCCCACCTCTCGTAGTGTAACGACCGAGGCCATTTTGGACTGCCTCCAACCTTTTTCTGGGGCCCGGGTGTCCCCCTTTCCCAAGTGACCACATTCCCCCAAAACTCTTTTTGCTGCAGGAAGAGCTGGGTTTCTTTTGGGTTGATCTTAACCCCTGATCCGAGTCGTTCCAAACCTGCCGCAGTTTCTGAAGATGGTCATCAAATGAATTCCCGAACCACTACTCGGCCAGGGGACGCACTGACTTAAGTTAAGATCCCCCAGACAATGCTCCATCCCGGGAATTCCCGGGGCGTTGGGAAAAAACCCAAACGGGATCCGTTGAACCTAGAGCCCAAGGCAAAAGAAGGCTGTCTTTGCCATCCTTCTCACCACGGTACCTGCCATAACCCCTGGCCAGGTCGGGGTCGAAAAGAACTTTGCTGGCCCCGAGCGGACAGCGACCTTCATCCGCGGGGGGGAAGGGGCACGAATGGTTGGGCATTATTCCTGTGGCTCGCAGAACCTGAGACCCCATCTTTTTTTTGCACCAAAAACCCCAGGGGCGGCCCCGGTACTTTGACTCTCTTTTAATCACCCTTTCTCCAGCATGCTGGCCACCGTCTTTACTTTTGGAAAATTTTGGGTGGATTTTTTTTTTGTACCCTTCTCTGATGGGGAGGGGTTTGCCTGTGGGGGTTTTAGCCGATGGTAAACCCCCCGAAATCTTCAATGTCTCGAAACGCCTTTTGAAAATTCCCCCAAAGGGGATCTTCCAGCACTGGTTGCCCTAAGTAGGGCCGCGGTCAATGCCCATCTGACCCTAATCACTCGGCCATTCCTTCCGCCGCGGGGGGTCCCCCTTTTGGACTCCCACTGCATAGGCCAGGCTGACCCTTGTCGGGCCATAGCGTGACGTTCCCCCGTCGGAGATATTTTTTCGGAACATGGGCTTAGCTATTTGGGTTTCGCGGAATGGTAAACTCCCTGTCCCTGACGTTAAGGGATCTCACGGGGACACATCCCCCTCCCCAGTGACAAGGCCCGAAACCAGGGTCGGTTCTGTGTCTTCCGTGAGACTGGTTTTAACCCAAAACTTCCAGCCCATTCAAAATTTCCCCTCTGGCTCCCCCCGGCAGCATCTATTTTTTCATGTGTGGCGGGGGTCTTGATCTGGGGCTTTCCCCGACACCTTTATGTGCCCAAGGGGTTTGACCGGAGGGGCTCTTCTGCAGACTGCAGCTCCTCACCATCTGTCGAGGATCTTTGATGGGCCCGTGTTGGGGGCCCCCTGCCCAAAATTTGGCCCTTCTTTGGCATAAAAGGGGGTGATCCAGGTCTGGAGACGTTTATGCCCAGGTCACTCCACCCCCCTTGGATGGGGATCCCCCAGCACAACTCCCTTCTTGCCAATGTCTTGTCCAAACAGTCGGGCCTCATCCCAAACACCCTTGACACCGTCACCATTGTTGGTGCTGCAGCCCAATACGCTGCCACTTCGGCCCCATCGTGCCCCAAAATGCCTCTCAAAGAACTCCAAGGGGATCAGGGACACTCTGCCCAGTATAAATAACAGTGCACCTTTTTGCCCTTTTCTCGCTTCCAAAAAAAGGATACTGGTTTAAAGACGTACTCCTCCGCTGGGGTTTGGTTTTGTTCCCCACCGCAGGACCCCGTACTGCGGCGGTCGGAATTTACCCCCCTCGCCCTTTTCTTTCCCGACACTCTCTGGCGATGTCCCAAATTTGGCAAGCCCAGCAAGGGGGCCCCTAAACCTGCACAAATAAGGGCCTCTTGGGGAGGCCCCCTGGGGGGCTGTTTTTTAAAGGGGTACTGCGGGAAGCCGAGTTGTTCTGGGGCTTTAGCCGTTCCGCCTTCATTTGGGACACTTCCACGAAATTCCTAAAACCTTTCCCCCATGCCCGGGGCCCATCCTCAAAGACCCCGCGCCTTGGGCCTTACTTTTTGGGGGGGTCTCACACCTTTACCATACGGGAAAGGGTTCTTCTCCCCTTTCTACAGCAGCTAAGTAAACCATGAATTTTAGGGCGGGGCCGACATTTTTGTCATCTCTTGAATTTGCCCCGTAAGGTTTTTTTAAAACAATCCCCAATGAACTGTTCTAAAGCTTATCCCTTTTGGAAAAGCCCCCTAAAGGGTGGTTGCCGTCTTTTCTCATTTAATGTTTCCCCGTAGGCCCTTGGAGTATTGCAAAAAGGCTCGCCCCCCCCTTTTTTTCGGCCCCCTTGAAGAAGCAACTTCCAGGTGCACCACTTTGGTAAACCCCCTTCTGCCCCTTCCAACAGCGAGAATATTTTCTCCAACGGTCCCTTTTAGACTCACGTCCCCCATTACTGTCCGCCTAACCCCCCCCCAAGGCCCCCCGGGCTTTTCATATTTTTTAAATGCGCTACGCCCCCTTTTTGTCCAGTCCTGCAGTGTCATGTTTTTCCCGTCAAATTTGGGGAGGGATTGCAATAGTGGCCCTAAAGGGACATAACTCACTTGGGCGGGTACTGTAGGGGCACCCTGAGCTTGGCTCTGGGCCGACGCCATTGACGCCGGGGGAAGATCTCCCGCCGCAGCTCCGTGCATAACGATCGCTGTATCCTGCAACGACTACGCCAAGTTGTAAGCCGAGTACCGAGGGCAGGTTTTCCGGAATACAACGAAGTCACGGACAAAGAACACGACTCCAACACCAGCTCAACAACGGTTTGTTTTACTGAATTTTCTGGAACAAGATGATGAACAGATCCCCCAAACACAAATTTACAAATATGTATCCTGGGCCCCTGTGCTGCACAGCCACCGCCAGAAGTGTACTCTCTGGATGCCTGGTAACTTTACCTATCCGTGGGGTTCGGAAAGGCCGATAACCCCTTACCTTCTTAATACTGTAATTCACCAACGGGAACAATTGTGTGTCGTGGCAGTTGCAGGGGCTCATGGTGCAGCACAGCAGCTTACACAGCTTAAATGGATTTACCCACTTCCCTCCCAAACACACATGTGACACAAACTTTCCCACACGGATGAACCGGTTCAAGTAGCTAATGGTATGATATCAAACTCTCCAAGTCCTGAACAGGAGGATGTATTTGGGAAACCCTCCTTTGGCCTGTAACTGAGCCTAAACTAACTAAACTAATTTCAGGCCTTCTCACAGTCCTGAGCTCGTTGGCGTGCATGCATCCGCTGAGGTACCTTAAAGATGGCCGGCAATCCCTGTCCTCCGGTGCAGATCCTTGTGGATGAAGTGGATGGTCTGGCTGCAGACAGTCCTCTCTATTTTGGCAGCTTGTCCTTCTTGTCAAAGAGTTCTCTCTCTCTCTCTCTCACTCTCTCTCTCTCTCTCTCTCTCTCTCTCTCTGCGATGGCGTCTGTATGGACAGTCAGGCTCTCCCCTGTCTCTGGAACAACTGTGAATCCTCCTTCCTTTTTAGCTCAGTCTCTGTCTCAGTCTGTTCTCCTCTGAATCTCAGCAGCTTCTAAAATGGCTGCTTCATGTGGCAGTCTTATACCATGTCCCTCATTTTCATATACTGGAAACTGGATATAGCGACATCTTGTGGCCAACAGTAGAATACAAATAAATATTTCACAACTGTTATGCATGGGATTTTGCTTGGAAAACACAGGGAGGCTGTCCCATTATCCCACAGGTGCGTAAGTTTAGATTAGTGTCAGATCATGCCCCTCTCAGTTGGTTAAAAGAGAAAAAAGGGTAAAATGTTCGAGTCACCCGATGGTTTCTGGCCCTACAGGACTTCAACTTTGTGGTAGAGCATAGGCCAGGTAAATTACAAGGCAATGCCAAGGCCCTCTGCATGTTGGCTAAAGGTGCCCAGAACCCCGGCTTTGTGCTGAGGGGGGTATGTAAGAAAGGCACAAGGCCTTATTATAAATGGGAGGTATATGTCATCAAAGTTCCTGTCTTTGGTGGAGAGAAGGCATACATGCAACATACAACAATATACCTATAGAAAACATTTCAAGCTAAAAAAATTCAAAAAAAACCCTTTCGGGATCAAAAATTTCCCTAACCTATCGGGCCAAAATGCTTCCCCGCTTTAAAGCAAAGGACCGATATTTACCATGGGCCCTTTTAGACACTCTTCTAGTACGCACCATTTCATTGTTTTTTTTAAAGGAAATTTAAGGTATGGTTCACTAAAGGTTTTCTTTAATGTTTTTTAAACAAAAATTTTTAAAAAATGTGTAAGAATTTCACAATTTTAAAGAAAAGGGGCCCTCACGTTTTTTTACATAGAGTAAATAATTTTAAAAAAACTGTCCCCGAAAAGCGCATGCTTGAAAAAGGAAGTGGTTTTTTCCGAAACGCGCCAAGGGGGGGTTCGCGGCCCCTCCTCTTCACCTGTTAGAATTTTCCCCGGGCACCAGCACTGGGACTCGTGAAAAAAAAAACACTTTTCAAGGATGGACTTAAAAATAGAGGGCTTTCTCTCGGTTTCTACGCCAGGTTTAAACCCCTTTTTCCCTATCTCTATTATATTAAAAACGTTGCCCTTAAATTTTTTCCCCCCAAAGGGAAAAAATTACAATATCTTTTTTTGGGAGAAAAAGAAAGAATAAAAAATTAAAATTTAAAACCCTTTAGGTGTTTATTCTTTTTGGGGGTGGGGGGGCAATACCATCCCCCGGGGGAAAAATTGAGTTAGGCATATGGAGAAACTGGGGAGCAAAAATGTGTTCCTCAAAAAGGGGGGTGGCAGCAACCAAAAAGGTTTGGGTGAGGCAGGTAAATTTTTTAACCCAGACCAATTTTTTCAAAGTTTTTTGGTGAGGCTCATGGCTGATGAAATCAAACCCCCAAAGGGAATTTGGTGGGTTGGGAAAACCTTTCCGAACCACGCCTTTTTTCACTTTTACAAAGGTGAGTCGTTTCCCCATTTCCCCCGGGGCAACGGTTCTCCTTTTGGGAAACGAAAGGCCCCCACCGCACTGACAAAACCCCACTGGGGTGCCACACCAACCCGGGCCGGGCAGAACCCGCTTCCCGCTCAAACTCGGGAAGTTTGCGGGCCCCATCCCGTTTGGCTGCCCAAAAGTCCACGGGTCTTCTAAACCCGGGGTGGCCCCGATTTCGTCCAAGAAAGGGCCCCCACCGTTTTTAAAGAAATTTCAAAAAGTTTTTATAGTTTTGGGAAGGGGCCCAAAAAAGACAAAACGCCCAAACCAATTTTACCCCTTGTGGCTAAGGGGTTATCCAGAGGAAGGGAAAAAAAATCCCCAAAGAGGTAGAAAACCAATTGTCCCCATTTTAGGGAAAAAATTTCCCTTTCCCACTCCAAAAATTTTCAAACAAAAAATCCCTGGGTCAAAGACCCCTCTCCAGAATCCAAAACATTATAACTTGTTATATTATTACGCTCCAGAAATGCATCCAAACCCTTTTTGAACTCTTTTCTCTAAACTAAATAACCCTAATCTTGCTAATCTTTCTGGGTATTGTAGTCCACCCAGTCCTTTTATTATTTTTGTTGCCCGCCTTTGTACCTGTTTAAGCTCTACAATGTCTTTCCTGTGCACTGGTGCCCAAAACTGTACACAATATTCCATGTGTGGTCTAACCATTGACTTGTTTAATGGGAGAATAATATTCTCATCATGTGCCTCTATGCCCCTTTTAATGCACCCCATGATCCTATTTGCCATGGCAGCTGCTGTCTGACACTGGCTGCTACAATTAAGTTTACTGTCCACCAGGATTCCCAAGTCCTTCTCCATGTCACTTTTACCCAGCCTTTTTCCATTTAACATGTAGTCATGTAATGGATTTTTCTTCCCCATGTGCATAACCTTGCTTTTATCTGTATTAAACCTCATCTGCCATTTCCGTGCCCAGGCCTCCAACTTATCAAGATCCCTTTGTAATAATACATTATCCTCTATTGTGTTGATTACTTTACAGAGCTTAGTATTGTCTGCAAAGATCGATATCCTACTGTGTAATTCCTGTGTAAGATCATTAATAAAAATGTTAAAGAGGATAGGGCCCAATACTGACCCTATGTATCGTTAATTACTACCCTTTGTTTTCTATCAGTGAGCCAGTTGCCTATCCACTTGCACACATTTTCCCCCACTCCAAGCATTTTCATTTTATTTACCAGCCTTTTATGTGGCACCGTATCAAATGCTTTAGAAAAATCTAGATATATGACATCCAGTGCCTCACCGCGATCCAGTCTAGCACTGACTTCCTCATATAAGCTGGTGAGATTAGTCTGACAGGACCGACAGTTCATAAACCCATGCTGGAATGGCGTTATACTTTTATTTTCAGTGAGATACTCCAGGATAGCATCTCTGAGAAACCTTCAAACATTTTACCTAAAACAGAGGTTAAACTTACCGGCCTATAGTTTCCTGGATCACTTTATGACCCTTTTTTGAATATTGGCACCACATTTGCTATGCGCCAATCCTTTGGGACATACTCTGTTATAAGACAGTCCATAAATATTAAGAATAGGGGCTTATCTATGACATCACTTAACTCCCTTAGGACACGTGGGTGTATGCCATCTGGACCTGGGGATTTGTCTATTTTAACCTTTTTAAGACGGAGCTGCACTTCTTCCTGGGTTAGACAAGAAACTTTTAAGTTGGAGTTTACCTCATTCATCTGTTCAACAGGAAGCTCATCCTCCTCGGTAAATACAGTGGAGAAAAAAGTGTTTAATAGGTTTGCTTTTTTCTCATCGCCCTCTATAGTCTCTCCCTCAGTATTTTTCAAAGGGCCAACATTTTCTGTTTTAATCTTTTTGCTCTTTATGTAGTTAAAACATATTTTGGGGTTACTTTTACTTTCTATGACAATACGTCTTTCTGTCTCCAGCTTTGCTGCCTTTATCATTATTTTACACACTTTATTTTTTTCACTATGGCTTCTTAGCGCCTCTTCACTACCCTCCTGTTTTAGTAGGTGAAACGCTTTCTTTTTGTTTTTTATTGCCTCTTTTACATCCCTGTTGATCCACATTGGGTTTTTCCAGTTTCTAATTATTTTATTACCATAAGGTATATACCTCTCACAGTGGTAGCCAAGGATGTTTTTAAAAATATCCCATTTATTATTTGTTCTGCCATATTTAAACACATTGTCCCAGTCAATACGGTTTAGGGCCTCCCTAAGCAGAATAAAATTAACCTTCCTAAAATTCAGTGTTTTTGTGGCTCCTTGACAAAAAACTCTATTGAAGGATAAACGGAAATTTATTATATTATGGTCACTATTTCCTAGGTGCCCCTCAACCTGAACCTTTGTTACTCTGTCAAGTCTATTAGTCAATATTAAGTCTAGAAGGGCCTTTCCTCTAGTCGGTTCTTGCACCATTTGGCAAAGGTAATTATCATTAGTTATTGTCAAAAACCTGTTTCCTTTATGAGAGCTACAGGTTTCAGATTCCCAATTGATGTCTGGATAGTTAAAGTCGCTCATAATAATAACTTCATTCTGATTAGTCGCCTCATCTATTTGCCTGAGGAGTACATCTTCCATGGGTTCCGCTATATTTGGGGGCCTATAGCAGACCCCTATTAGTATTATATTGTTATTGTTACCCCCATGTATATTTACCCATAATGATTCCACATGTTCATTACCTGTACCTATATGTACCTGTACCTATATGTTGGTTCAGGGTCTGCTCCAGGTCCTGCTGCTGCTGCTGCTAGCGACTGCCCTCCGCATTAGGCGGGTGAAGGAAGCTGCTCATCAGCGACTCCAGACTTAGGTTGCTGCTGATGGAGCTGGTACTGCTCCTACCACCCCACCTTCCCACAGCAGCCGCGGCAGTAGTAAGTGAGTGCTGAGGAACCCTAGTCAGACCTGTCAGAGGAGGAACGATGCCGCACATAGGCAGCGGCCAAATGACTACGGAGGATTTCTCTATAGTATTTGAGTTTGTCTTCCCTCTCAGCAGCTGCGAAAAAGGCTCCCATTTTGGACCGGTAGCGAGGGTCCAATAGGGTGGAGAGCCAGAAGTCATCCTTCTGCCGGATGGTGACTATTCGGCTGTCACTAGCCAGGCAAATCAGCATGCTCCGGGCCATCTGCACAAGTGACTCCGAGGGACTCCCTGCCTCAGTCTCCACTCTATACTGCCACAGTGCTTGCGGGTCATCTGCCTCGTCTTCCTCATCTCCATCTACTTCCTCCAGCTGCTCCTTTCCTCCTCTCCTGTCCCCCTTTGGGTAGAAAAATCCACTAATTTCACCAGACAATACTTCTGCCTCAATGTCCTCCTCCTCCTCCAGTTTAATCCCCACCAGACTCATGTGGCCGCGAGATGTAGTCGCCACGTCTCCAGTCCCCTGCCCAGACAGATTTTTCAGCATCTGTTCCAGGACATGAAGCAGGGGAATAAATGTTATTCATCCCGTAGTCCGGGCGACTGACAAATAACGTGGCCTCCTCGAATGGCCACAGCAAACGCAGGTGTCATGCATGAGCTGCCACTGGCTGACATCAAAGTTACACGGGGGGATACTCCTGTCCGCCTGGATCACAAAAATCGTTAATTTCTCTGTTCATACAGTCGGTCCAACATGTGCAGGCTGGAATTCCAATGGGTGGAGACATCGCATATCAGTGTGTGTTGGGGGAGGCCGTTCTGCCGCTGCAACTCGAGGAAGGTGTTCGTGGCTTTGTTGGAATGGATGAATGCATGCAAAAGTTTCCTGGCCATTTTCAGAATCTTCTGAATATGGGTGGAAGATTTCAGAAACCTTTTCAAAACCCAAATTTTTGAACCGTCGCCATGCAAGGCACATGGGCCATCCCTCCTCGGTGCAGCGCGGACACCATGTTCCTCCCATTGTCCGTCACCATGGGTCCGATTTGCAGTTGGTGCGGAGAAAGCCACACATCGATTTCTTGCTGCATGACGCGGAGCAGTTCCTCCCCTGTGTGACTTCGTTCGCAGAGGCAAGCCTGGTGTAGAACTACGTGACACCGCTGTGCCCTGCACATGTGGTATGATGGAGCAGTACTTGTGGAGGCTGAAATGGTGGTGGTGGTGGAGGAGGAGGCGGACATTGGTGTAGGAGCAGCAGTTTGACAACGTGGAGGAGAAAGCAGCGTCTCCTGTCCAAGTTTTTTGGTGTGGCTGGGCAGGAAGCACATTCACCCAGTGGGCCGTAAAGGACATGTACTGGCCCTGACCATAGTTACAGCTCCACACGTCCGTGCTGCCATGCACCTTGGAACAAACCGATAAGCTCAAGGACTGGCCCACCTTCTGTTCTACATATTTGTGAAGGGCTGGTACTGCCTTTTTGGAAAAGAAATTACGGCTTGAACTCTCCACCTCGGCTCGGCACAGGCCATTAATTCTCTGAACGGTGCAGAGCCCCCACCATTGGAAAGGGAGGGACTGCATTACCAACAAATTGGACAGGAGCACGGTCAGCTTCTGCACCTTAGGATGGTTGGACGCATACTGTTGTCTCTTTGCAATTGCCTCGTTGAACGACTGCTGGCGCCATGAATAGCGGGGAGCAGGAGCGTCTAAACCGAGATGAGGCAAAGAGAAACAGCTCCCTTCTGCAGAGGTTGGTGTAGGGTTGACTGGCTGCAATGGCATCGGCCACTGGGCGCTGCTGCGGCGGCAGATGGGCCACCACATCTGAGCCAACGTTCCCCCAGGCCACCGATGGTGACGCTGCATGTGTTGACGGGAGGGCCATGGTGCCAACGTTAGCTCCCTGCCACGCTTCACTTCTGCCCACAGATTCTACATATACCCATATTCGGCTCCCCGGTGTCTTAGCAAAGAACTGCCACACCGCTGAGTAGCTGATTTTACCACCAACGCTCAGCACTGAGTGACTACTACCGCCGCGGCCTCGCTGAGCCCCTGTGTCGCTACTTTCTTGGACCTGCGAAGCGGATTTTCTAACCCGTGGCCGCTTGGCTCCCGACCTCACACTTATGCTACCCTGCTGACTCACGGCCACACTACCTACTTGCTGGCTGCGCCGCTGCCTGAGGCGCAAGCCGACGCCCTCTTCTCCTGACGATGATGAAGCCCTTGCTTCACCCAGCTCCCAAGTGCGGTCGGCTACATCATCATCGATTATTGTTTGATCTTCACTGCCCGTCCTCCTCAACGGTCTTGGTATGCAGAGGCTGACCCCTCACAACATAAACCCCCCATGCCACTCTCCATATCTATACTTTGCCGCCCACTGCAAGAAGCAGGGGTAATGGCCCCATTTCTTCGCTACCAAGTAGCACTGACTGTCCTCCTCAAATTGTTCATCCTCGGCTGTATAGTGGCGCTTTAGCCCAGACCACATAGTAGATCTCTGGCTGAGGGAACCGGATAGGACAGAGGGGGGTTGAGGGCAGGTGAGGGCCGCTGACCCCTCCCGGGCCATGCCAACTAAGGGTTGTGTCTGACATTCCCACCAACTCTTGGCTGGGGTTGTCAGATGTCATCTAGGAGGAAGTGGATGTCCTAGTCAACCAATCAAGAATCCTTGGGTTGCTGGTCAACACACTGCCACTAGACATGTTCACCGAGTGACCCCTGCTGTGACGTCCCCTTACTGTGCTGCGACCTGTGCCTGCTCCAGGAATGTTTGTTGCCAACTGGCCATCGCATGTGAAGAGCCTGCCACCTCTCGTCTGAAATACTGTTGTTACAAAATGTGACAGACTCTGTTTAATGAAGATATCTGTATATGATAAATACACACCCTGTAATTTGACTCCAAATGAACCCACTAACAAGCTTGGGTAACCCCTGGATATAAATTGCGCCCACAATGGGCAGGAAAAATTTACTTGTATGTGCCGTTTAAAAACTCTGTGTATTTTACTGAATAGAAAAGCGCAAACAGGCTTAATTAACCTTCGGATATTAATTATGCTACAGGCAAAATTTATTCTTTGGCTTTGAAAAAAAGATTATTTTAATTACCACATCAGCAGAAAAAAACTTAATTAACCCTTTGGGTCTAAAATTGCGCAAAAGAAATGAGCTGCCAAAAATTACCGACTATGTGGCGTGTTAAAACGACGTATATTTTACTGACTACAACAGCAGAAAAACAATTAACCCTTGGATCTAAATTGCGCAAAAGAAATGAGCTGCCAAAAATTACCAGCTATGTGGCGTGTTAAAACGACGTGTATTTTACTGACTACAACAGCAGAAAAACACTGAATTAACCCTTGGATCTAAATTGCACAAAAGAAATGAGCGCCAAAAATAACCACTATGTAGCGTGTAAAACGACGTTGTAATTTTACTGACCACAAAAAGCAAAAAACAATTTACCCTTGGATCTAAATTGGGGCCCAAAAGAAATGAGCTGCCAAAAATTACCAGCTATGTAGCGTGTTAAAACGACGTGTATTTTACTGACCCCAACAGCAGAAAAACACTTAATTAACCTTCGGATATGAATTATGCTACAGGCAAAATTTCTTCTTTGGCGTTGAAAAAAAACCCTTTCTTTTACTGACTACAATAGCACAAAGACGTTTAAGTAGCCATTGGATATAAATTGCGCAAAAGAAAAGAGCAGCCAAAAATTAAGTGGTATTTGGATTGTAAAAGCGCTGTTTCTTTAACTGAATACAACAGCAACAACAGGCTTAGATAACCCTTGGATATTCAATGTGCTCCAGAAATGAGCAGATAGCATTAAAATGTATATGCAGCTGAATTGGACGCACACTGGACTTCAATTCCAATACCCTACAAAATCAAAATGTAAGAGAAGCAGTCTCTGAGACAAGCTGTGACGCCCCCCAAAAAGTTAGTTCTTTAGTGTGAGATCTCAGCAGCAGCAGCTTTACTACACAGCACAGTGAGAGCAGTGTGAACTGCCAGCGTCGCGTCCGGACTTATATAGTGCGTTGACTCACAGAATCCCGCCGGTCTCTGTTTGGGCTTCATCTCGCACATGTCATTTAGGCTACTCCTTTCTTCCTCCCAAGTTCTTTGCCCCATGTAACGCCATGTGTTGCACCATTTTATCAATTAAAAACATGCTTCGTTCCCAACATCACCCCAAACTTCGACTTCGTTCAGAATCTAAGTTTTCCTGAAATTCTAAACGAATTCCACTTCGTTAGAATCGATTCGCCCATCTCTAATGGCAATATGTCTGTCTCCAGCTTTGCTGCCTTTATCATTATTTTACATATTTAATTTTTTTCCCTATAGTTTTTTAGTGCATCTTCACTGCCCTCCTGTTTTAGTAGTTGAAAAGCTTTCGTTTTGTTATTTATTGCCTCCTTTACATATCTATTGATCCACATTGGGTTTTTCCTGTTTTTAATTATTTTATTACCATAAGGAATGTACCTTTCTCAGTGGGCGCCTAAGATGTTTTTAAAAATATCCCATTTATTATTTGTTCTGCTATTTTTGAACACCTTGCCCCAGTCAATATGGTTTAGGGCTTCCCTAAGCAGAATAAAATTTGCCTTCCTAAAATTCAGTGTTTTTGTGGCTCCTCGACAAAAAACTCTATTGAAGGATAAATGGAAATTTATTATATTATGGTCACTATTTCCTAGGTGCCTAGGATAGTCGATATCGGCAATCATCAATAAGATATCCGATAGTCGATAATAGATTATCGCCGATGACCATTAAAGTCTATGGGAGAGGAACAACACCTTCATTCCTTACAAACCCAAAAAGGGATGGAGAAGCTGGAATTTAAAATCCACAACAGTCAAAATGGATACGTGCTACATCTTAGGCAACACACTTAGGTTATAAAAGCCACAGAAAAAAAATAACAGACCATTCACTATCCCTTCTTGTACCACAGCATGACCCTTTAAAACCCGCATGACCCACAAAATTAAAAAGTGCCAGAAGGCAGTATGATTTGAACCATCATTTTACTTGAACTGGAAAATTGGTATATCCCTGTCCTGGAACGCAGCATGACCCCAAACCTGCATGACCCCAGATTAAAAAAGTGCCGGAAAAAGAGTCTTTCAACCACCAATTTAGTTGAACTGGACATTAACTATATCTGTCCTGTACCGCAGTAAAGACCATTAAACCTGTTTTGACCTACAGATTAAAAAGTGCTGGGAAAAGAGACCCTTTTAACCACCATTTTAGTTGAATTGGACATTAACTATACCTGTCCTGGACCGCAGTGGGGACCATTAAACCTGCTGACCCCCAAATTAAAAAGTGCCGGAAAGAAATCCTTTGAACCACCATTTTAGTTTAACTGGACATTAACAAAATCTGTCCTATACCCCAGTATACCATTAAACCTGTCTGACCCACAGATTAAAAAGTGCGGGAAAAGGAGTCTTTGAACCCCCAAATTTAGTGAACGGACATTGACTATCCCTTTCCCTGGGACCGAGTATACCATTAAAATTTTTCTGACCCCCAAATTAAAAATGCCGGGAAAAGGATCTTTGAACCACCTTTTAGTTGAACTGACATAACTAATCTGTTTTTTACCGCAGAATGACCATTAAACCGGTCTGACCCACAATTAAAAAGTGCTGGGAAAAGGGAGTCTTTAAACCACCATCTTATTGAACTGACTTACTACACCGGTCCTGTTCACAGTATACCATTAACCGTCTGACCCACGATTAAAAAGTGGGGGAAAAAGGATTTTCTTTGAACCATTATTTTATTTTGAACGGACATGGACTAATTTCCTTTTTCTGTACCACTATGACCATTAAACCTTTCTGACCCACAGATTAAAAAGTGCGGGGAAAAAAGGATCTTTAAACCCACCATTTTATTTCACTGGACTTTGACTATATCTGTCCTGTTCCACAGTAGCCCTTAAACCTTCTGACCCACAGATTAAAAAGTCCGGGAAAAAAGGAGTTTTTTGAACCATCATTTATTTTAACTGGACTTGACTACCCCCTTTCCTGGACCGCAGTATACCATTAAACCTTCTGACCCACATTTTAAAAAGTCCGGGAAAAAGGAGTCTTTGAACCCATCATTTTAGTTAACGGGACATTGACTATCCCTGCCCCTTACCCAAAATGCCCCCAAACCCTGTTTGACCCACAACCAAAAATGACACTAGCTATTTTTACAGTGACTGTCATTTAGTAAATTTTTTGGTAACTGACATTTTTTACAGAATTTTATTTTTGGGGAAAATTTTTTTTATATTTTACATTATTTCAAATTTTGCTTTTTTTTCAAGTGTGATAATATACAACATACACCCCTCCCCCGCAGTTTTTAAAGGGATTTTTTTACACTGTAATTGTTAATTCGCCCACCCAATAAAATAAAAATGTCCTAATCATCCCCAAATTTACAAGGGATTATGGGAAAGGGGGCGGAAAGCTCACTGCCCCCTCTAAGGGTTTTAACAAATCCTCAATTTACTTCTGATTCACGAATCTTTTAGAAGCAAAAAGGAATAATTTCAAGCCAATATTGCTCATCACATCGCGTTTCGGGTTTTTTGCCCCTCATCAGTGTAGAGCAAACGATATTGGCTTGACTGGTGGGAGGGA